>JALLPI010000419.1:0-20108 GCA_036939935.1 Cyclotella atomus | reverse complement strand
ATAGGGAAAGGCCAATGGCTGTCTACTGGTTGGCAGTGCCATTGGAGTTTTAGCAGTGGCACAGCTTCTATTTGTTTAGGGACATTCAGACAGCTGTATCGTTCCTTACCACGCGGGTGAAGAAGCCAGATGAGGATGAATGGGGAGAGTTGAAACGTATCCTTAAGTATCTGAAGGGTACCATGCATATGAGATTACGCCTGAGTGTGGATGATTTAGGGATAATCCGAAGCTGGGTTGACGCCTCATACAACGTGCATGAGGACTGCAAGGGTCAGACTGGTGCGATGATGTCACTGGGTCGTGGAGCGCCGATGAGCTTCACTAGGCAGCACAAGTTGAATACAAGGAGTTCTACAGAGTCGGAGCTCGTAGGTATTGATGACGCGTTACCTCTCATATTGTGGGCCAGGTATTTCATTGAGGCTGAAGGATACACAGTTGAGCAGAACATCATGTACCAAGATAACAAGTCTACAATCCTTTTAGCTACGAATGGTAGGTGGTCCAGCTCCAAGCATACACGGTATTTCTTCATTAATGACAAGGTAGAGTCAGGAGAGGTGTCTATCGAGCATAAACCTACCAACGAGATGTGGTCGGATGATGTCCTTACAAAGCGGGCCATGCTGATGGGTTGTGCGGTGGACTAATGATGATGACGTGGAGCGTGCGGACGTTCCTTCCGTGCTTCTGCCAAGGCCAGAGGAACCGATGAACCCGGATGGCGTGATGTCGATCATTGCGCCTAGCTCAGCGCAGGGCAAGGATTGTTGGGCGGAGACGTAAAGAGACAACATGTCACGTGGAACACGTCACCAAATCGTGTGGACGTGAGCAACGAGAAGCTGAGAAAGCGCCACTTGGAGCATGAGCACCCCTTCTCCGTCCGCTGCTTGTTTCATCCGCTCAGTGGCGTCCGTTGAGTGGCACACAGTAGAACAGCCCCTTGCGTGCTAAAATCATTTGTGTCAACCACACAGACCCGCCCCCTCATTTATTATCCATCACCGCCATTACCCCCCTCACCGCCGCCATTTCCTTCATAGCAAATCAGAACTGCCACCCCTCCGCTACCCTCCCTCTCATTTGAATACCAGTACCGCTGTCACACACCGTCAGGAGTAAGCAGGTCTGTTTACACGTAGACTTCAGTGACATTGTGGGGTAAGGGTTTCTATTTAAATAAATGAATTTGTATCTTTGAGGTAAAAAGCGTTGACTTTGGTAGTAACTTGTTGAGATTGGCACCAATGTGCCCATATTTGAATTTCCTGTATGAGATAGTACAGAGGAATTAAATTTTTCCAACGGTCAAGGGCCTGAATGGACGAAACAACCAGTGGACGGACTGGGGGCGCTGATCTTGGAGCTTGTGATACTTAGCTCGCGTGATGAAGGCTCAGGCAGCTTCAGCAGCGTAAGCGAGAGTTGATCGATTCGATCGACCCTCTCACTCTTTTTAATTATTTAGTCGTTTAGCATTGTACATTCAGTTCTAGGCTATTACTCTACACTTTGTCTTCAGGAGACGGCTGGATTAATAGGTCCTTTCAACATAATGACAAAAGGGTCAGATGGAAAATATGTGTTCTCATACCAACACTGCTCACCGTAGTAGTCGTAGTCACAAGAAACAGTTATCCCAATGGAGAGAACGGCACAAATTCAAAGCTGACAGGCAATACACAACCGGAATCATTGAGATCGAAACAAAAGAAAAGTCATATGCTTTCATTAGATCCACTAGAGATTAGTTAACTGCTCAAAGTTGCCGCTTCTTTCTGAATATCTATTTCTAATAATTGTGTATGGCTGTTCTTGTCAGAACTTGCTCCACCCAAAATGGAAACTTTGGGGTGAAATGTCAGCAGTAGAACAAGATGAAGCTCTTGATGCCGTGGGAGTCTACCTCAAGAAATACGGGGAAGTGATTATGCCTCCACCCAAAAGGCAGCAAAAGATCAAACATGGAAATTGTGAATTGATTGAGTTTAGCAACGGTCACTCTCTGTGTGGGCCCGCACCCGAGGGGAAGTGCACCTTCTTCTCCTTTGGCATAAATGATGATCCTTCGTTTTTAAAACACTTGCAGAGAAATGGGACTGCTGTGTCTTTGCAGGTAAGAGCAAGGAATGTGCCATTAGTACCATAACAGAAGATTGAACACTTCCACATATCTATCTCACACTTCTCCAATTTTATTATTTGTCTGGCCTTGCATTAAGGTGATCCAACAGACGATCATCCTTCTAAACTACATCCTAAAGTTACTTTCCACAATGTCGGTGCATCTATGCTGGTTGCTAACGAAGAACGTCTTAATAACAAAGGAAGGCAAGAGGAGTGGTGGGAAACGTCCATGCCTAAACTTCGATATTGGCTTGGCGTACTCAAACTTGGTAAACTTCAAGTACTGTGTCTGCATTTGCTTCATAATTTCCACATTTCACCTGAAGCACTTTCCATAATAGATTGCGAGGGCTGTGAGTCTGCATTTGCTCGGGACATTTTACGCGAAGCTCCCGACTTCCTGCATCATGTTGATTAGATTTCGCTTGAAACTCATGTATCCAAGGCTTGGATGACTGCTCAGGAACTTCTACATTATTTTGGGTTGAGTTTTGCTTTGTTAGAGGAGGCTGGATTCAAACTTGAATGGTCTGATGTCTTTGGTTGCGCCAAACGCCATGAGGTCCCTGGATGTTTAGATGAAATGTATGGCTTCCCTTGCGGTTATGCGGATTGGCCAGGTCACCCAAATGTTGTAAAAGGTTGGAGCTGTCAGGATTTTCTTTGGAAGCGTTACGGAAATTCTGGCGCAATCTGTGTAAGAATCAGTCGATCGGAATCATTTTCATTTGAAGGAAATAGTGAGTGCATTTCTCGGTAAAGAATTGTGCACAGTAGAGTGGTTGCCTCTAATAGAATACTATTAATGAGCAATTACTCAATTATATGCTCCATGAGGCAAAAATTCATATGACATGTGATCCGTCTCCACCGCTGAACTGAAGGTCACAAAGCTATTCAAAAAAATTCACCTCCTCGTAAAAAGCCAACAACGACAGCAACTGAAGGTTTAGCATAGAGTAAATAGGAGGAACAAAATGCATATTGTCCCAGTATAAATCTGATGGTACCATTCCTGTCCAACTGACATTGAGACAGAGATCTGCAACGGAACACATAAGCTCTCGATTTTTGTCTGGTATGTGTCTGCCGTCCTTTGTGATAGTTGTAGTTTTGTATACACTGACAATCCCACAATCCCTCAAACTTGAGGTCATTTGAAGTTGTGCGTCAATTTGAGCGAGTTCTGAGTCCTCCCACAACCCCGAGTTCCAAACGAATGCAGAAGGCTTGGGTATCATGTTGCATACTAAGTTTTGAACAGTTTCTGCCCAACTCCAATGGTTAATGAATGAGACATTGTTTTCACACGTTATGAGCTCGTGCTTGTTGTGTATCTCGATAGGCGCCACGATGTCTTAAACGGGAGATGACCAAATTTTTGCAAGTAAGTAACTGTATTGTTACGTTCTGTGTCGAGAAAGTAACGATTTTCGGTGACAGTAGCTGTATTCAAGCGCCCTTCGATTCTGAAGCAATCACAGGTCTCAAAAGGTTCAAGAATGGAATTTGTAAAGTTGTAGAATGTATTCCAGTCTGCGTGTGTCTTCTCTATCACCATGTTTGGCCTGTCATTGTTAGATATACAAGTTCCATTGTGTGATAAGAAATAGGCCATGTCAAGGTATTGATACCGTGTGAGTGAGTCCCCCATAAAATATGTTGAGATTGCATGGCACTGGGATGCTGAAATTGACTTGACGCAGTAGATCATCATAAGATGACATGTTTTGTGGAAATGAGTTCTGATAAACGCTATTGTATCCCCCATGAATGCTGTGTGGTGGATATGCCGGAAATCCTGGACTGATGTTTGCACTAAGGCGATAATCTTGGCAGATCAAGTAAAGGATGGAGGAAATTGCGATAATTGCCCGCCTCGATGAAGATTGTCTGCATAGTGCCATTGTTGATTATAGATCAGGTTGATGCCTCGCTCTATGCTCGCTTCTTGCCTCAGGTTCGATTGATTGTGTGATAACTTCAATTGGCAACATCAACATCACGAATCAATACACGTTTGACACAGATGAAACTAGAGGAAGGCCTCTACCTCATCTCCTCTCTTTTCTTTTCTCTTCTTCCTCCTTTTTTTCAAAAAAGGTAAAACAAGTCGTACAGATCGACTTTACCTGTCCGTCCACTCAGACGTGCACTTCTCTCCTCTCTCCTCTTCTCCCCCCCCATCTTCATTTTCATTTATCAAACATATCAAGCCAAACACTAAAAACAAATGATGGACTTCGACCTAGCCGCCTCGAGACTAGCCAAAGATCAACAATCTGCCCTCGTCCGTTCCAGAGCCCAGCGTGCAGCCCGCACAGCCTCGACCAAGGCCAAACGCGATGCCGCCGCCGCTCGTGCTCAGGCGGAAACGAGACTGAAAGCAAAGAAGTTTGAATCCGAAAAGAGGGCCATGGTTGTAGGTAGGGTGCTGCGGGAGGTGGGCAAAATCGAGAGACGACTGGGTGTTGCTGATGTAGGCGCCAAAGAGAACGGTTCAACTGGTGCAAAAGGCGCATCTGACTCTACGAATCATAGCGGCTCAACTGTCGAATTGTTCGAGAAGTATCCACTCGCAACGGGATGGAGATTGAACCCAACATCCATTCATGGAGAAGGAGATAAGATTGCATTGCCCCCGTCGATATTGGAAGAGCTTACATCTTCTAGTAGTGATTTGGACCCGTGGACAGGACAGAGCGGAAGACCTTTGGCTTTTCGCATCGGTATATTGAACCCTGGATATTCTGGATTTCCTTCGAGTCACAAGATGAAACATCTTATGGAGAAGGTCAATGCAGATGTTACTATGGAATGTAGTGAAACGACAGTATCAGAAGCATCAAATCAAGATATGGAGTTGGATGACAGTGATGACGAAGTAGAGAGCTCTTGGAGAGAGGCATACTTGGATGAACTTTCTCATAGATATGTTTCCTATACTCACGGTACTGTGGTAGAATTCACCCAAGAAGATGGATGTGTCGGGTTACCTGAGCCAATTGCTATGGCTTTGTTAGTTCCAAATGCATATTCTCTTGTTGGCAACACTAATGCTAGTGCAATCCAAACGAAACGAACGGAAGACCCTGCTGCAACGAAGTCAACAGAGCAGCCTAGTGATGGTGACAAAGATATGGAAATTGAAGAAAAGACTCCAGGCCATCCAGCCTACGGAGCGTTTGATTTACCAGCTACCGAAGTCGAAATTATACCAATTAAACTTCTCCCACCTGGAAAAGAGTGCACTTTTACACCTACCGCATCTTCAATTAAGAATGGATTCTATGCATTGAAAGATGTCAAATTGGTCCTAGAACAAAGTTTGATACGAACACGGGCCACATTGTCAAAAGGAGACGTCATACGTACTTGGAGGCGAGGTGTTTCGTTTGACCTCATTGTGTCCAAGCTGGCACCTGTTGATTATGCTGCAGATTACGGAGTTGTAAGTTGTGTTAATACTGATTTGAATGTTGATATTGGGCCTCCTGAAGGGATAGCAGAAGAGGAAGAAAGTGGCAATAACGATAGGAAACCTGACAATGAACAAACATTGAATGATGCGAGTGGTAGAACACTCGCAGATGCATCGATACCTGCTGATTTTGGTGTTACTCATGCGGTACATGCAAATCAGGTTGAATTACTGCCAGAGCCTCCTGAAAACGAAACGACAGGAGTATGTATCGTTCAAATCCGTGGTCGAGGGAGCAATAATTCAGGCAGAAGACGTTTTCGTATCTCGACAGCCACCATAAAAGATTTGTTTGCGTTTGCTTCAACTATTTCTATTGCTGGCGATGGTCACTTTAAGTTGGTCACACGATTCCCGAGAAAAGAGTTCATGCTTTCATCATCGGGAGAAAAAGATTGCTACAAGCCGGAAGACACACTTGAAAGTGCAGGCATCACAGATGGGCAAGTCATGTTTATGATTGAACGCACATGAGTTTTATGCCTAAACTAATACTGACTTAGATGTTATCAATTGATTACATAATGTAGCATTGGAATCATCATTTTCCCCAGGAGTGAATCTAATGTGCAAAACTCTATCTAATCAAAACTCTTTTACTCAGACCGAAGGTACCGAATTTGGGCTTGAAGGCGCAGCTTCGGCAACTGGTTTCAAAGGCTCCATCACCTCAATTTTGAACTCATCCCTGGCGATTTTGGCGTCTCTATCGACATCTGCAGGGTCTCCAATGAGCCATAGCTGAGCTGCAAAAGATCCAAGTGTTTTAGAGATTGTGACAGGCTTCCCCACTTCAGCCAACTGTGCATGTGCATAATAAGTAGGTAGTCGTTCGAAATTCTCTCCTTCGATTTTCGTCACTATGCCTTCTACATTCGAAGGGATGTACACGTGTGAAGCTTGCTTTTCTGGAGAAAAGCTAGGAGGGATCATTACTGGAAATCCGCAGTGTGCATCGACCATTGCATCAAAAGGACGCCAGTGCGGGATCTTCCGAGAGAGTGATAAGAAAGATGATCAATGACTTACAAGGTCAAATCAGGCATGTTTAGACTCACAGTAGCTTCGGCCATTACAGCCTTTCGTCCACCTGCGAGCCTAGCACCCACCTCAATCATAGCAGGATTCACCCAACGACCCAGCTTCTCGTCAAAGGGGGCCTTTATTTCACAATGAGCCATGCCATACCTTATCCCTACACCTCGACATACACCCTCTGCATATTTCACGAGGCTTGCATACTTTTTATCATGAGGATTTACCATAGATTGCCAGGTATTGACCTACAACGTATCACGAAATGACAATTATGTAGCAATGACATCTGTAGGTCGAGTAAGAAGTGTTCCTAAAATACTCAACTCACCATAGTTCCATGCATGAATACCTTGTGATAAATCCACAAATCTGTCACCTGAACTCCTCGTGGGGTAGTGGGCGAAGCAATCAAGTTAACAGCAAACTCATCTCCTGGAAAGAATACGGGATATGTCAGAGAGAATCTCAAGCAATAGAACCTGGATACAGATCAGTTAGAAAACAATCACCTGCCAAGAATTCCTCCAGTAAAGCATACTGAGTTTTTCTGCCATCAGGTCCGCAACTTTTTACAATTCTGCTAGCTTTCTCGATTGCATCTGTCATGTCATTGCAGATATACACATCCTGTGTTGACCAGCCTCGTGGCGTTTTGATAACCACAGGAAATTCAAGCTCCAACTCTCTAATAGCATCGACTACCTCTCCTCCATCAGAACGCGTTAGGCGAGCATATTTCGCAACTCTAAGACCAGCATGGGCCACAGCTACCTTCATCAATCCCTTGTCACGGCGGGCTCCAGCCAGTCCCAAGTCATTGCCGTTCCTCAAACCAAGAAGAGCACTGAGCATATCAGCGATATCTACAGTAGATTCGCGACAGGGAAGGACTCCTAGAAAACGCAGATTTTGTTGAGCCTCCATGGTCTTTAAATGGTAGGCACATTCCATCACGTCAAATTTGGCTCCAATAGGTGGTTCATCTATTGTAACATATTGGGTTAGATCAAAAGTATTATACAGAAGGCATTCTAGACTGGATGCCTACTCACAGACTTGATGAACACCAGCCTCAAGCAAACGAGCCGCGGTGGGATGAAGATTCAGGTTTTTTGTGCCGTCATTGACATTAGGGCTACAAAATGGTTGTTACAGATTCAGTACATAATACAATATGAGATCAAATGAAAAACAACTCACATGACAGCAGTAACCATCAAATTGCGCCGACTAGCCGCATTAATGAGGAACTCAACCTCAGGAATCTTCGGATGGATCAGCAATATAGAGTTCTGAAGCACAGGCGGAGGATTCGTCAACGTGTTGGTCGACCGCACAATCTCGGTGGCTACAACCTTGTGAAGCTGGCCTCCGTCATCACCCAAGACGGATATAGTCGTGTTCTTGTCGGCCGCTTCAAGATTGACGAAGGCAGCTCCGACGCCGATGCTTTCGGCGCGGGTGTGGGCGGAACGGTGGGGAGTGGAGGGGTCGTCTTTGACGCCTTCGTTGAGGACGATTTCGGATACGGCCGGGATTTCAAAGTCGGTAGCCATGGTTGGTGGTGTTTTATTTGGTAGAGATTGAGATTCTGGGGTGGATGGGGTGGATGGGGTGGGGTGGATTGGGTTGGTTTGTCTGAGCGTTGAAACTTGAAACGGTCGGTCGCTCGGCGCTCGGCTCACTCGAAAGTCGGCAAGATTCACAAGCTAAGCGGGCACGTCGTAATTCACCATAATTCTTCATTATGTAATTTCACGTTGAAGACCAAATAATGTCGTTATAGCCTACTCATAATTGGTCTTCCGCCCCCAATCGTCAGATGTCAGGGCGCGGAGTAGCAGATTCGAGAAGACAGTGTTTTGACTTTTGACGTGTGGTGTGGACCAAAGAATCTCGAGGTCGTCAGTCAATGCGAAGAAAGAAATACACTTTCTGGTGTATTGCTTGATACTGATATTATGGATTATTTATGGTACATTACAGTGGCAGAAAAAATTGATACAAATAAGAGGAGTTGTCATTGCTGGAAGGCGATGCTTAAGAGTTGTCATTGCTGGGAAATAGCATAGTGAGTGGGAATGCTTATTTTCATTTAGTTCAACGACGGCACTAAATCGGATATTGGTGAGCAGTTGCTCTTCATTTAAGTCGAAACTTGTCAAAACTAACATCAGAACACTATGCAAAATTTTCACATGAGTAGTGTACCTTTGAACATAGAATGTTACATTAATTCTACATGAACATCAGAAGGAAGAATTCCTTCAATCTCTAACATGATAGCAACTGCATTATTTCAACACCTTCACATTCACTACCATACTATTGTAGCTATGGAACCAATTGTAATGTCTCCGTTCACTGTGCTTCAATCTCACACATTAAAATCAGATAACCTTTTGCCATTTAACCACTCTACTTCTTCCCCGCCTTGGCAGCAGCCAATGCCTTCTCCCTCGACAGACACAAACCCGCATGTCCCCAAGCCTTCAACGCATACTCCTCCGGCTTATCCACCAATAATTGAGCAATGTCACTTTCCAGCGGATGATCAGGATCGGGATTGCATAAAAATTTTCGTAATTGAGCGCACACCTTTTTGACATTGAGGGTCGGCCCCCACCCCTCTCCCGTGAGCATGGCATCGCATATTTCCCCCGTGGAGGTTTTGATATTGGGATGATAGGATTGGGTGAGGACCGTGATGGCAGGAGGTTTGAAGGGGTAATTGTTTGGGAAATCAAATTGGAATGCAAAGTATGCTGGTGTGGGTGCCTCGGCCATGAGAATGTCGGTCGATTTGGATTTGCGGGTAACGCCGGAGAGGATGCCCTTCTTTTCTTTGGGGGAGGATGGAGGGGTGACGTAGGGGCTGGAGGCGGCGCAGCCGATGATCGAGGGTTCGTCGACAGAATCGTGTGAGGGCGAGAGTTCGAGGAGTATTTTCCATTCGAGGATGTTGCCTTCGTCTGCGTCGTCGTCTTCTACGAAGGTGATGTAGGGGATGGGATCGCGTTCGAGAGAGACGCGCTCCTTTGCTAGTCGCTTGGTGGCTGCCATGGTCAGGGTGTTGGACCTTTGGTGTTTGATTGTGGTCGGCCGGACGTGCTGCGTGGGGAGGAATCCGACCCTTATTGAAAGATATGGACGCAATTGAACCCCAAAACCGTCTTCTTCAGGGTCCAAAAATATCGTGGCGGTTATTACCTTGTACTTGCAGCCATTGCATATGCCTTGTTCCAACAACACAAGATTGAGTTGCAACATTAGTTTGTCCATTTATTGATGTATGTTGATGCCTCTACGACTATTATGAGTACACTTCTTCTTGATTGTACTGGTATTTTATGAATTTCAAATGAATGCCTTCGGCTTTGGATGCAACGGCTTGCGTTAGAATGAATTGGATACATCGAGTATCATTTGCAAGTTCGCCGTTCGATACGTGACTTCTAAATAGGATATGATACTCGACAATTATGATTGTTTCAGCACTTCGAGTAACTGTTACTTAACTACACACACATACATGCCACTTCCCCTGTGGCTCACCCCTGTCATTGGCCAAGCAACAAACATCCAGCCGCTGCCTTACCAGGCACCTTAGCACGTAGAGAAAGTTGTCATCAAGCCAAGCCCCTTGGAAACGGCCCCTCTCTGTCTGCCAACCCTCCATGGCAGCGCCCTCATCGATGAGAGGCTGGCGATCGCTTCATCATTCGGTCTCGTTCCAATACTGCAACTACCTTCTCTTGATAATAGTAAACTTGTGTATTGACTTTGTGATTGTACTCATTGAGCTTCTCTGCAACATAGAGAGAATCTGCTCCATCTTTAACAAAACCGACTTTTGCTAGGATTTCTAACACAGAAACAAGAGATAAATGCTTAATGATCAGAAATCAGACCAAAATGCATCAGGTACTTTTACTTCATCAAGCTTACCTTCCCACTCTTCCTTCGGGCGATTTCCAATGTGGCCTGTGCCAGCCTGGCCTCTATGGGCGGCACCAAAAATTAGCTTGGTGCCTTTTCTCGATAGCCCAGCCAAAAACTTTGCAGCATCTTCGTGCCGCTCTGGTGGCATATGCTCACAAACTTCTATGCTGTACACGAGGTCGAATGATTCTCCATTGAGTTCATCTTTGCAAATCTGTTTGGCCAATACATATGAATCTTCATGGTCCAAAATGTTGATTGCTAATTGCTTTGGTCCATTCCTTCTCTCAAATGTGCCTCGCATAGGGTTTGGTTCGATACCGTAAACTTTGCGTTTCTTTTTGGCTGCATCTTTCTTCAAACTATCCACATAAACACCTACCCCAGGACCTAACTCGAGGACTCGACAATCAACAACCGTGGGCGGTCGCCACAGCCCATGTATAGGACCATTACCAGGGTGCTGACTCCACATTGTTCCGTCTGTTTGGCGATTGTTCTCTATTTCCCTGCAGGACTCCTCAATAACATCCACTAAGCCAGCATCTACATTAAAACCATACTTTCTTAAATGTGTCTCGGCAGTCCATGCTCCTCCTCCTTCACCAATTCGATGCAATTCTTTAGTCTTTGGTGATATGACTGTTGATGGTGTTTGTACATTTCGTTCCACTTTAACTTCATTCTGCTGTTGCACGATGCCTTCAAGAGGTGAATTATTGACCAACCTTTCGTCACATCTTTTTACTGAATAACCGATAGAAAAACATACGCCGGCAACTGTTACAAGAAGAAGAATCACAATTGGGTCTCTTGATTGTCTTCCTTTGAAAACCTTTCGATTGGGATCGTTATAGTGTGAGCTCGTGCTTTTTTGCGTTGTTTCTTTTCTGGTGGCTGCTCTCCGTTCCATTATCTTTCGAATATTGAAACAATGGAGCAATGGTACTGCAAATGAACGTATAGGTCACTGCTGCAGAATGCAGAATCAGTACGATATACAATACAGGATCTCTTTCGCACTTAAAGCGCAGCAGTCGATCGATAATCGATCATCGATCCAGCCTGCAATAAGATCTTGGCGGGAAATCTCCTCCTCCCTCCTCCCGCCTCCCGCGTTTCCTCCTCTCTCCCCCATACAACATATCCTCCCTGAAACAACAATCCCATGACAATGTACACAATCAAATCCAAGAACCGGGTCGGTGCCGGCACCTACTACCGCCTCACACACCAGTCCACCTCTACCCAAACTCCAATGACGTTCGGTCTCTTTGTTCCCTCTCGTTACATCGATAATATTGAAGGCGACAAGAAAGATACAGTTCCCGTAGTGTACTGGTTGTCAGGGTTGACATGTGATGATACCAACTTTGCCATGAAGGCAGGTCCCAAAGCTTTCATGGCTGCCGAGAAGGAGGTGAGGCTTCTTGATGTATGGATAGGTATCTTGTTGTCTTGTTTATCTAACACTTCGTTGGTCCACTTTAGGGCATTGCAATTGTGATGCCTGATACATCTCCTCGTGGGGATCCGTCTATTCCAAACGTTGATAGGTGAGGACTTTGTCTCTTTTAACTCTGATTCATTTTCAAGCGTTACTTTACAATCTCATCTTACTTTCTTATCATATCTTTCTAGTTATGATCTTGGGATTGGAGCTGGTTTCTACGTCGATGCGACAGAGGAGCCATATTCACAGCATTACAAAATGTACTCATATGTTACTGAAGGTACACAACGTATCTTATCCGTTCCTTATTAGAAATAAATAATGCGCTCTCACCACTTTTCTTTATACCAATCATAGAATTGCCCGCCCTACTCGAAAGCGAATTCTCCATTGGAAACGATGGCTTGCGTTCTATCACAGGGCACTCTATGGGAGGTCACGGTGCCTTGACTATTGCCTTGAAAAATCCTTCCAAGTGGATTAGTGTCAGTGCATTCTCTCCGATCTGCAACCCCACCGCTTGTCCTTGGGGCGACAAGGCATTCAAAGCATATCTCGGTGGCGCGGAAGCAGGGAAAACTCACGATGCAGCATGTCTTTTAGGAGAAATGACCAGCGCTCCCTTTGATGATATCTTAATAGAACAAGGCGATGCAGACGAATTTTTGACTGGAAAGCAGCTGTTGCCTGAAAGCATTGTCGAAGCAGCTAAGAAATCAGGGCAGAAAGTATCTGTGAACATGAGAGAGGGATTTGATCACTCTTACTACTTCATCGCGTCTTTCATTGAAGATCATGGTGTGTTTGTTATCCTTGTACAATACTTTTCCCAGGCCTGTGTCTTTTCTGACTAAATATGGACTAACAATCTCTTTTTCAGTTGCCTTTCACGGTAAGCGCCTACGGAAGAAGCACGGCGCATTGTTGGCATCGGCATCTTCTTCTTATGATTTCGCAGCTACTGCTGGCAAACCTATCAAATGCAATGCAATGGTGGCTCGTGGTCCAAAGCAGCCACTTGCATTGGAAGAGATTACCGTCGACCCACCCAAAGCTGGAGAAGTTAGGGTGCGGGTGATGGCGAATGCTTTATGTCATACGGACATCTACACGCTTGATGGCTTGGATCCAGAAGGTTTGTTCCCGAGCATACTTGGACACGAAGCCGGGTGCATTGTTGAGAGTGTAGGGGAGGGAGTTGAGTCGGTGAAGGTCGGTGATCACGTCATTCCTTGCTACACACCCCAATGTGCTTTGCCTTCGTGCATCTTCTGCCAGTCACCCAAAACTAACCTATGCCCGCAAATCAGAGGAACTCAAGGTCAAGGGGTTATGCCAGATGGAACGGTTCGTTTTCATGACAAGGGTGGAAATCCTATCTATCACTTCATGGGATGCAGTACTTTTGCTGAGTTCACTGTTCTTGCAGAAATTTCCTGCGCTAAAATCTCGAAGGAGCTACCACTGGAAAAGGCATGTTTGTTTGGGTGCGGTGTCAGCACTGGTTTAGGTGCGGTCTGGAATACCTGCAAAGTTGAAACAGGTTCAAGTGTTGCTGTATTTGGGCTTGGGGCGGTGGTAAGTGCGCTGACTAATGAGTCGGACAACTTTTGTTTCATTACTGACTTTGTGCTTGTAGGGTTTGGCTGTGATTCAAGGAGCAAAGATGGCGGGTGCCAATCAAATC
The DNA here is from genome assembly GCA_036939935.1 of Cyclotella atomus. Classification (NCBI taxonomy): domain Eukaryota; phylum Bacillariophyta; class Thalassiosirophyceae; order Thalassiosirales; family Thalassiosiraceae; genus Cyclotella; species Cyclotella atomus. Next base: position 6,374 of record JALLPI010000419.1, on the reverse strand, counting down.
ATTGCTATTGATATCAACCCTGAGAAGGTAAGCCATTCATCATCTCAAGAATGAGTTCATAAAACACTGACATGCCTTATCTACTCATAATACTGTGTAATAGTTCGCCATGGCTATAAACCTGGGTGCAACAGATACAGTTGATAGTTCAAAACTCGACAAACCAGTTCAAGCTCATATTGTGGAAATGACAAAGTGGGGTGTTGATTACACATTTGACTGCACTGGTAATGTCTCAGTAATGCGTGCCGCTCTGGAATGCGCTCATCGTGGTTGGGGCACTAGCTGTGTGATTGGTGTGGCGGCTTCTGGTCACGAAATCAGCACTAGACCATTTCAACTTGTTACAGGCCGTACTTGGAAAGGTGAGTTGACAGTTTTTGAAGACTGGAAGTATGGGCGTGTTTTCTTATGCTGCTTCCTTAAGGCACTGCATTTGGAGGTTTCAAGAGTCGTCGTGATGTGCCTCAGCTAGTTCAAAAGTGCATAGATGGAACTCTTCCAGTAGATCACTTCATCACTCACACTTTCGATGGAGTTGAGCTTACTAACAAAGCAATCGATGCATTGCACAGTGGTAAATGCTTAAGGGCTGTTGTGAGGTACTAATGAGAGTTCATCAAACCCTGATATTACCCTTTTCAAGAGTTACAAGCTGATTGGCTTAACAGAAAGTAGTTGAAAGTAATGCATCATTGTCCATCATCATCATAGCATCATCATAGCATCATCACCCGTGAATTTTCGGCACTCAAAGATTTTTCTACGTCAACTCTATGTAGGACTTCATACAAAAAGATCCTCCTCTTCGATCGGACCGCCCATCAAACCAACTTCCACTTTGCTTCCTTCCAAGTTCCCAACGCTTCAATAATATCGAATCATCCACAGACACAGCCACAGCCACAGCCACAGCCACAGCCATAATCTATTCTCGTCACATCAAATACGCACACAGCTAAACCAACCATGAGAATGATGCTGGCCACACGCGCCCTTTCGGCGGCGCGCCAAGCCCGTCCTCAACGTCTAGCATCCCTAGCAACTCTATCAATTTGCAATGAACAGTTCACCAACTTGCGTTTCTCGTCCACTTCGTCCATGCACGAGCCTACCCTTTTCAACGTTGCTGCGTCTTCTACTGATAATGATGATCAGAGTGATGGTAAGAAGTTCATCGATTTATTAGAATTCCATTGATGTTAATACCGCCTGCACTTACATGTCCTTTCTATATCAAACAACCTTGAGATGCACTTCTTCGTTCCGACGTTAGAACCATGGGAACGCTTCTCGGCGATGCCATCTCCCACCACCACGGAGCTGATGTCCTCGAAAAGGTGGAGTCTCTTCGTGCCATGGCCAAGGAAAGTCGCAAGTCATCTTCTCGAAGTGAGGAGAGACTAGCTCCCATGGCAGAGTTTGTGAGTACTCTGTCTGCAAAGGAGCTTGTGGTCATTTCACGTGCCTTTGCGCATTTTCTTGGCGTAGCTAATGCCGCCGAGGCCCACCAAAGGTGCAGACGACTTAAATTGGACTTGGAACGAGAGGTGGCTGGGGAAGTAGCGCCACTTGTAGAGGGAGCACCTCCCAGTATTGGTGCATTGCATGCTGCCAAACCTGACTCTACTGCTGGAGTTATTTCTCAACTGATGTATGGAGATGATAAGGTTTCCAAGGAGGCTATTTACAACTCGCTCATTAATCAAACTGTGGAGATTGTACTGACTGCGCACCCTACACAAGTTAATCGCAGGACACTTCTCGAGAAACACGGTAGGGTTCAGGCCATTCTTAATAAAGCTGACAATCTCAGAGAAAATAGTACCCCGTATCAAAGGATGCAGCTCGATGACGCTTTACGTCGTGAGATTGCCAGCATTTGGCAGACTGATGAGGTATCGCGTGTCAAGCCAACACCCCAGAGTGAGGCAGAGAGAGGAACTTTGGTGCTTGAGACGGTATTGTGGGATAGTCTCCCATCTTTTCTACGAAAACTCGATGCTACAATGAAGCATATTCTTGGTGAAGAGCATGGTCTACCTCTCACCGCATCGCCGTTTAAATTCGCATCGTGGATGGGTGGAGATCGCGATGGAAACCCAAATGTAACACCTAATGTCACGCGTGAAGTCACCCTCACCAATCGCATCAAGGCTGCAACCCTTCTTGAGTCTGATGTACGTGACCTGATGGGTTTGATCTCAGGCAATCCTCCAAGTCTCAACTGTTTGAGTGAGGCCATGCAAAAGATTCGTTCTAGAGTTGGAGAAGATAGTCATGCTCCATACAGGAGTTATTTGTACCCTGTTGCCAAAAAGCTGGCTAATACTGCTGCGTGGGCAAAACGCGAGTTGAGCAGAGTTCAAAAGAAGGAGACGGGTGTGTTTGATGATGTGGCTGATATATACTTGACCAAAGATGAGCTTCTTGACGAACTGTTGACGGTTCATCAATCGCTGTGTGATACTGGAAATAAAGTGGTAGCCGATGGAAAGCTGGCTGATCTTATTCGAAAGGTCTCAACCTTCGGTTTGACTTTGGTTCCACTGGATGTGCGCCAAGAGAGTGATCGACATGCCGAGGCTCTTGATTGCATAACAAAATACCTTGGATTGGGAAGTTATTCATCATGGGATGAGACTGCTAGAGTCAGTTGGATCCAGGCACAGCTTCAATCTAAGAGGCCCTTAATTCGCTCTGGTATCTGGAGAGAGAAGGGTAGCGAGCAATTTTTTACCCCTACAGCAATTGACACTCTTGAGACTTTTGAGATGATTTCAGAGCAACATGAAGGCAGCTTAGGGGCTTATGTCATTAGTCAATGCACATCTGCATCAGACATACTTGCTGTATTGCTCCTTCAACTCGATGCTGGAGTGAAGAAGCCTTTGCGGGTGGTGCCTTTGTTTGAGACTTTGGATGATTTGAACGGTGCTGCTGGCACAATGGAGCAGCTGTACAGTATCCCAGCTTACATTGGAAGTCTTCAAGGTAGGAAGCAAGAAATCATGGTTGGCTACTCAGACTCGGCCAAAGATGCGGGTAGACTCGCAGCCACTTGGGCTCAATTCGAAACCCAAGTCAAGTTATCTGCAGTGGCCAAAAAGTTTTCCGTAGACGTTGTCTACTTCCATGGAAAGGGTGGTACTGTTGGAAGGGGTGGCAACCCAAATACCTTCAAAGCCATTCTTTCTCATGCGCCTGGTACAATCAATGGGCAGTTTCGCGTCACTGAGCAAGGAGAGATGATCAATCAAAACTTTGGATACTCTGATCGTGCAGAGAGAACGCTCGATATCTATACCGCTGCCATCCTGGCCGAGCAGCACATCAAACGAGACTTGCCGAGCAAAGAATGGAAGAACATGATGGACAAACTGTCTCAAATCAGTTGTGATGCGTACCGTAATGTCGTTCGAGGAGATGAACGCTTCGTACCATATTTCCGTGCCGCCACCCCGGAGTTGGAGCTTGGTAGTTTGAACATTGGGTCACGACCAGCGAAAAGGAAGGCATCCGGAGGAGTGGAGAGTCTCAGAGCCATTCCTTGGATATTTGCTTGGACTCAAACTAGGTTGAACCTTCCCACTTGGCTTGGAGTTGGCGAGGCAATCAATGAAGTGCTATCTAGCGAAGATGAACATGTTCTTAGAGAGATGTATAACAACTGGGACTCGTTTCGCACTACTATCGACTTGGTAGAGATGATTCTCTCCAAATCTGATTCAAGCATTGCAAGGCATTATGAGAATGTGCTTGTGAGTGATCCTAAGGCCGTTGAGCTTGGTGCAGAGATCAGGAGAATCCACGAGGCCACGGAGCAGGCTGTTTTGTCCTTGACTGGGCACAAGGAGTTGTCAGAACACGACGCGTTGCTTCAGCGTTTAATGGCAGGTGAGTAATGTGCTACCTGTGCATTTTTTACAAATGTGACACAACATTCATTTGTTTATCTTTCGTTGCAGTTCGCAATCCCTACGTAGATTGTTTGAATGTTCTGCAGGCTGAGACCCTGAAGCGTCTCCGTGAAAGTGAGGGTTCTGCTGAGGAAGAAATTCTTAAGGATGCACTATTGACCACGATTACTGGAGTTGCCAATGGTATGGGTAACACAGGTTAAGCTTGTTGTTGTTGACAAGCCTTCGTGGTCTATGTACATTCGCATTTTTGTCGTTGTTAGGTGAACACAGTAATTAAGTTCATTGTTCTGTTATGATAAGTTGTTACCTAATATTCCCAACATTCGTTGCAGAAATTTATCAGCGCTTATGAAATGATTCTGTGCCTACACAGTGGTTATGTTCCATCACTCCAGTCACCACCTATGATCCATTCTCATTGTCATCTTCTCCTTCTTTTCCAACCTGAATAGGATGAGCAGCATTCACCTTCTCCTCCAAAGCTGACGCTCCAGCATTTGGCTCTACCAATGTTTGCACCCCAACCTACATGAACAAAGCACAAGGTAAGATTAATGATGCCAAAGCGCAAGTACAAACAATCAAGAAGCATGAACCTACATAATTCACAATGCAGTTGTCCGCGTCTCGCAAAGCAGCCACAAAGAACTGGTTCCAAAACGGCGTACCATCTGCCTTATAATTCAACAGGCAAACCGTGGCATCGTTCCCATTTGCAATTGCAGACCGAATCACATCGACAGCCTTCGGGTCTGTACCTGGTCCTTGAAGAAAGCGACAATTTCTACCCAAGACCTGTTCACGAGTGTAGCCTGTCAATTCATAAAACCCAGGAGTGGCAAATACAATAGGATTGTCAGGGAGGCGGGGATCAGACAAGACAAAGTTCTGCTGACCCGAGGTGAGGCTCTCAATCAACGAGAAGTCAGTCTTAATTAAAGCTGTTTTCTCCGACCCTTTCTCATCAGAATCACTCTTCTCTTCCCCGTCATTCATTTGCACACCAAAGAGTGGACTGCTGGAGCAACAATCATCAATGATTTTCAAGGCATTGTCGGGAATGTGCTTCTGAACAAGTAATCTCAAGTCTAATTTCTCCTCTTGCAACTTTCGAACTTGTTCTTGTAATGATTCCAGCATAAACTTCTTTCTAACGCGGCTGCGCTTTGCATGCTCACGATTTCGTAGCCTTCTCTCAGCTGTCATTTGTTGTTCCAATGCCTGTTTATCTACAGCCTGAAGTGTATTGCCTCCTGTTGGACCCCTCATATAATTCATGTTCGTCACAGTCATCCCTCCAGGTGCACCTCCTACCATGCCTGCACTTAATCCCATCCCCATTGGAAGCCCCATATTCGTTCCCATCTGGGCTTGACCCAGGCTTAGACCTCCACTCAACCCAGCAAGTTGACCCGATAATCCCCCCAATCCTGCATTACCAATACCAGAATTGGCGTAGGATAATCCCCCCGTCGGCAAATATAAATTCTCCTCTATACGGCTTCGTTTCATAGCAGGCTGTTGCCCCCCACCATGGAAGGCAGTACGGATGCCGGTGCCGGTGGGGAGGGTAGCCCCCATAGCCGCCTGGGCTTGAAGTTGTGCCATCGTAGGATTGCTGTAGCCCATAGCTTCGGTATCTTCGTTGAAGTATTCACGGAAGAGCTCTTGGAAGTCTAGATCGTCGGTGGACTGTTTCAATGAAGACGTAATGAGTTGTGGTTGCATAAGAATTGAAGAGCCTGTGTAAATACACGATGATATGAAATATAAAGATCACAGCATCTTTCACACCTGTTGCTGATTGGCAGCTGCAAATAGTGGCATTTGCATGCCCGAATTCGAAAATGCTACAGGTGCAAAGTAATGTGAGTTAAGTGAATAACGCCATACATCACAGATCAAGTTGTTGAGCCAGCCAAACTTGCCATTGCCATTATTCGACATGATCAACTCCTATCTCCTGCACGTAACTTGATGCAAACCTATGATTCTCTCAGCGGGAACAGCCCACGAGCGTCCCCCGTCAAACCGTCCACCACGCCACTGTCACTCAGCTGTTAGTTGGTCAACAACACACCGTCTCTCGCTCAGATGGCAGGTGTTATTGCTGCGGACTTGAGATGTGCGGTCATGACGGCTTCTCTCTCTCTCTCTCTCTCTCTCTTAGGTGCTTCTTCAACTTCATCAGTACACGTCACCAAACACGTGGTCGATCGTCCACTCCGGTTTGTGGCAATAAGTAATTTCACTAGCGGAGTAACTTTTCGTGTCGTTTTAGACTACAATATTCACCGACTCAGAGAGTGACCCCGCGCGTCATTTCATCTCCCGCCTCCCCTCACGTCCCGCAACTATTGAGGCTGAGGGAAATGGCCTCATAAGCAATAATAACATTTGGTTATCAATACATTACAGAGTTTAATAATATTTCAACCATATTATTGATCT
>JALLPI010000418.1:0-28311 GCA_036939935.1 Cyclotella atomus | reverse complement strand
TGATACAACAGGGTTGGATTTTGACATAACGTGCAATTTTTCTCAACAAACCGATGTGGCATTCTTACAGTCCCTTGTTATCGATAAAATACAAGCTGCTTTAGAATGTAAGTAGCTTTTTTGTAGCTTTAGTAGGTTCGGTTGGTCAGGCTCCAGTGGGGTTCATTTGACAACACACATGGCCGGATTGCCATGTGTGTCGTCACAGAGCCGGCTCGTAAGACCCGACACATTCGAGCAGGTGTCAATGACGAACTGCTGTATCGGAGAATTCTGTATGAACCAAAACAGTTTGTCTGAATCTTGCGGACGGTTTCTGGACCCCGCTCTCTGTTGATGCGCAGGTGAATTGAGAGCTCATAATTCTCAATTCGTTTGAGTGCTTCAACAGTTCAATCACTTACCTTCAGCTTTTTCTTTACATCTTCCACCAACAATCATGTCCACCAATTCATACTCAGATAGTGAGGACGAACTCACAATAGATGAATTCGTCTCTCACCTCATCTCCAGATACAACCAGCTCCCAATTATTCCAAAAGATCAACGACGTCAACCAAGAAATTGGAAAGACATCCACGATCCAAACTGTCATCCTAGAGACTTAACAGATCTCGCCGACAATCTATTAGCTCTGACGACAGTGATAGAGGACCCATCAGATATCATCAAAACGGGAAACAAAATATTCCCACTTGCGTTATTGACGGTAGCCTCGGGTATCAAAAACAAGCTAACTTTAATCCATTCACTTTGGCAAGGCAAACTAGCAAATGCCCATCATTCATTTGCACTGACAGGCACAACTATTCGCCCAACTGTGTTAGACATCAATCCTCAATCATTATTTAAAGTAGCCACAGCATCTGTTCCTACTTTAGACTTCTTTACCGAGTTAGAAGAACCCAATTCAAACCTAGATGCCGACACCAACCAAACAATGCATAGCAAAATATCTTATTCCATAGCTTTAGATCCCACCACAGCTACGATATTGATGTCAATAGACGGACTCACGGCTAATAAAGCTTACCAAGCTATCCTGGAATATTGCTTCGACCAAGACACTAAGACAAATCCAACCTGGACCCAAGCCGAGTTGGACGAGGAAGAAAACAAAACAGAGGACCAAATTCCAACAGGAGAGCTGGAATACAAAGCTACAAAACGATACCTCCTCCTCTTACAACACTTGTACTACTACAAAAACTTAACATCTCAGCATACTCAGGGCTTCAAAATAGCAGACAGCAACAAAGCATTGGCTTATCAGCTGAAACTCGAAGACCGATTAGCAATTAGCGTCACACAAGCTATATTGGGACGATAGGACTGATGACCACTACGATACAACACCCCGCCGTCAAAACAGACCACCCCTCGTCGACACAGTCAATCAACAACCAAACCTCGGAGACGATCCAAACAACTTGATGCAGATTTCACAAAGCCAGAGCAAAGAGAACAGGTCATTAATCTCAAATCCATCACAACCTTCACTTACAAATCGCGACTTACCGATCAACAGAGGCCTACCACCAAACACGCGGCCGAATCCATCATTCACATACACCGGAATCCCAAGTCCCAATAACAATACCTCCACCGGAGCACAGACTCAACAGTCAATTCAAACTAATGACGAACACTTGGATCGCATCCTAGTTCCAGTAATCCAAAACATGACGAGTCACCAACACAGATTCACCGCTTCCTTGGAGAAATTCATTAATGCAACAACTGACAAAATAAGCGAGGACGGATCTTGCAAAGTCAGCCAAGTCATCAAACAAATGCCACACCGGACGGTGTAAACCCAGCCGAAGAACTGACACAATTTGCCAAAGATGTGCTCAGCTCCACAGGCGACACACCACTCACACACCTCAAAATCATTTTCTCCAAGAATAAAGTTAGAGCGACACCGACGCCACAACTGATTGCCGCAATTAAGAAAGGCACATTCACATATGATAATGGGGTACCAGACAACCTCAGTATCACCCAATTACCGCAATCATTACTAGGCACTGAAATCGAGAAACTCGATATCGCCCGCCTCCTCAACATGGACGAGACCGGCACCATATCCGAGATAGATACCACAGCGATGCACAAAAGCATCTTACCCCTCTCGCGCACCCTACACTATCTCCAAGACAAAGCTCATGTATTCGAAGTACTTTTCAGGGAGTACTTCGGCGAAAACTCTTGGGTCCATCGTGACGCGGCAATGTGGACATCATGGATCGATGACAACTTCCACGAACTACAAGAGATCAGGGCCTCTCGCGACCCGGAACTACCGGTCAAAATAGAAGTCATCATTAGCGATAGATTCAACAGAATCTTTAGAGCAGCAATGCTCGGAGTGCCAGACCAGGAGCTATTCAACCAGACGATGTTGGACGGAATTCTGAATAGGACATCCTATTTGGAACTCCCGTCGGCAGTACGCCTCATGCTATCTAACTCAAGTAAGAGGCGTAATGAACCAACGACAAACATAACAAACAATACCTCGCGCCAAACGAGACAACGAACAGGCATTGTACGGGTAAATCACGACAATCAACCAAATGAGCTCAAAATATCATCAGACGAATATAGATCGAAAGTCACTCCTTTCCTCCAAACAAATAAAAACAAAGTACCAAGATTCGATGATACGACCGACGAGTGCCTCAAATTCGCTTATTTGGGGTACTGCAACACCGACTGCCCCCGAGCAAAAGCTCATACAACAATCAAACGCAGCACAAAACGTTTTGAGAACGTGACACAGTTCAAAAACCAATTCACAAAAGCAAGCAATCAGACGGATTTTCAGAACGGGGAGGCAAAGTAATTGGACCAGTACCCTGCCATCGCAAATCCAGAATCAGATCAAGTCCACAACCAACTATCTCTCAAACATCACCACCAATGCCAATCGGCAAACAACAGATTATCACAAACACACAATCCACCATTCCACCACGGTCACAAACCAGGCAACAATCCACAAGACCCCTGGCATCACAAACTACCCCACCCTCAATTCGTTTGAGTGCTTCAACAGTTCAATCACTTACCTTCAGCTTTTTCTTTACCCACCCACCCATGTCCCTGGATTCGTTATTTTCATGCAAGTACATCCGTTTGGGAGAGTTCAAGAATCCACCACCTACCCTCGTCGAACGATCTCCTCATAAAACCAACAAACTGGAGCCCAACAATAATGTGAACAGCCTTGCCTTGACCATTCATGGATTGCCACCTCGGAGCCCGAATCCCCCAAACTATTCAATGTTAAACCGTCCGGCACATCACCTTTTGCTACCTCGACATCGGTTACTTCATCTCCCAAACGCGTCACTCCAACAAAACACAAAAAGAAAAAAGAAATCATCAAAAAGAACTACTTCAGTGCTAATTCCCCTACCATGAACATCCGCGCAGACGAGTTGATCGAGCTCATTGTCACGTATCTCGCCCAGTCTTTGTTGTTCAGGCTCGGCTATCAGGTGTTCATGGCCTTGTCTTCTGAGCCACCTTACAAGATATACGACCTCAGGAAACTGCTTCGCGATCAAATGCCACACAGAACAACAGGTTGCACCTTCGGTACAAACTACATGACTTTCTACCATGCTCCATATTCGGACAATGTGAAAGCCATTAATCACATTGATGCTATCAAACAGCTCGTCTCACAAACGACGGGACTCCCCGAACGCAATGTTGATACCTCCTTTGCTGAAGTCATGTGTTGGTTAGTAACGAGAGAAAAAGAGATGTTTAATGATGCTAGGTTCTTTGGGGTACAAATTCCTAATGGCGAACACGCAGGTCAGGTACCTCTGGGTCTCAACAAGTATGACGAGGCCTGTATCATCAACAGACTTGGCTTACCAAATGATGTTCAGCATCCGCGAGCCTCCTCTCCAGATCACGGATTGCCAAACTCGTTTGACCATTCGTCTCCCTAATGGTCGCAAAAGCTCCTATTTCGGCAGTTTCGAAAAAGGCACCGAGTACCTCACTTGCAAACTAGCTCTTTACCCCAGGATTTACCCAATGATCTTGCCTTACCACGATTATTCAGACGAACATTACGCCGATCCTCATCACATTAGCATGTCTGTGTGGTCGGACAAACATTGCGACGAGCACATGCCTATCTCTTTCAATCACTAATTCCTTTTATTCTAGATAGATAATAAACATTAAGAAGTGCCGAGGCCCTAATTTGCCCGGTCTCCTTGTATTCGATTTGCGAATCGATGACGTTGTTAATGTGCCATACTATGCTGTGTGACACACACACGTAATCGACACGATTCGAACCAAGTGGGACATCAATCCGGCCCTCGGCATGAATTGATGGCCACTAAGCCCCAATTTCAGCCCAAAGTCCTCTCTTTCTTGCTTATTGTTTCATTTTCTCACTATCTATCAATCGTTGTTGCGTAACTAAGGATTGATTGTTAAGTGATTGAATACGAGCCGGCCCAACGAACTTGTTGGGTGGCCTGCCTCCTTCTAAAAGAACAAGATTATTGTCACTTTGATGTGTCGTTGTCTTCTTGAAGGAAAGAAACAATTCGATATGACCAACCAAAGCAGCAGTGCTTAGATACCATACACAAAATGAAACTAAGAATCTGTCTCCATGATTGCCACTTCACATCTTCATCTTGTCATGCTTCAGAATGTAGACTCCTGCTCTCTTGTACCACCCGATTGACTGTAGTATCTACAAGCAAACCGCACTACTACTACCATATCCGAGTCTCCACCCAGAACGAGCACCTTAAGTAGTAAAGATCACGACATGTTAGAGGGTGCTGAGATCAATTCAGCTCGTCAAGAGCTTTCTTTAGATGGTCACATCATCAATCTGGTCAAAAATCCGGCCCGGCCAGCGGTTCCAGCTAGCTGATCGGCAATGACAGTGAGGCTGCTGGCATATTTTCCTTCCTGGCCGCTTCTGGAGACTCTGGTGTGGCTAGGGAGGTAGCTCTGAAGCTCCTGAGCTCATTACGTTGCTCGTACGGCGCAGGAAGGGCAGATAAACGGTGGGAGAGGGCAATGATTACCTAAGCAATTGAGGTAGTGTGTGATTCTCCTTCAATTGTCGCGCCGGTGGATACAATAGGCTATACAGCTCTCTCTATGCTAGAGGGCTCTGAGCTTCATCCCTTGTGATTCTATAACGAAAGGCACAATGTGACGGGTACTCTCATTTCGTCAGCGGCTGATGTCTGCTCTAGCGGCTCACGTAAAATCAACACTTAAGAGCAGGATGCAGATGCCCCATCTTTAACCTCCGACAGCAGCAGCGCAGCAACGGCAACAAGCTCAGCCAAACTGCCACAGGATCAACTGCAAGACAACCTAACCCTAGCAGGCCTTCTTGTCCTCCCTGCTAGCAGGCGTGGGATCCACGCATGCAAGTCATCGGCGGTCTCAACAATAACAGCAGCACCAACAATCACGCTAACAACCCACGAATCGCTGCACATGCACCAAATATACAAATCCGACGTCCTGCGAGGCTGCTTCTGCGACCTGGGCGTCAGACTGGCCACAGTACCGGCATTCTGGGGCCTCTACTTCTCGCCCTACGAAAAGTTAAAATCGCATTTCTTACAAGTCACACAACCCTACGGAGATAATTCACCCAATCGTCACGCATTGATACATCTAACCTCGGCTATTTCGGCAGTAGCCGTGGCTGACATACTCTGCAATCCAATGTTTGTTATTCGAACGAGGATGCAGACGGAGGCATTACATTATTTTCAAATGCCCGAATTGGAACGAAAGCCTCATTCGATACTACAAACGGCCAGTGGATTGTACAAAGAGGGTGGAGTACCCATGTTTTGGAGGGGTTTAACTGCAAGTTTATTGGGATTGGGTCATGTGGGGATACAGTTTCCTTTGTATGAGAGGTTCAAGGCCGAGGCTAGGAAACGATCGGTAGATGGAGAGGATTCACCGTTGGATTTGCTGCTGGCGAGTGGACTTAGTAAAATGATGGCTGCAATGATTACGTATCCTCACGAGGTGGTACGGAGTCGAATGATGGATGCGAGGGGATGCCGTGCAGGGTGTTTGGGGCGCGTTGCGACATGTTGTGCAGACGGAGGGGTATGCTGGATTGTATGTGGGGTTGCGTGTCAGTTTGGTGAGGGTTGTGCCCAATTGTTGTGTTACATTTGTTAGTTATGAGTTGATTGCACGGTGGGTAAGAGGAATGATGGTGGCTGAGCAGGCTGAGGAGAATAATAAATGGTTGAGGGAGAGTAGAGACATGATGATCATTTTTAGACAACAGGAAGTGATGGTAATATAGACAATGCATTGCCGATAAGTGAATCTCAATCTCTCATTGCATTGATTAGAACAATTTCAATTAGAATTAGACAATCATAATACGAGTTGGCAACATCAACACAATCACACTATATAGTATCTTTAGAATAGTGATTGTAGAATATGATATTCCTGCCTATCCAAACTGCAGCAGAATGATAATAGTAACTAATTTACCCATTCAACATCTTTACTATCTAATAAACTACAATATTTTACAATTAAATCAGTCAAACAACAACTTGTCCTCTGGACTCTACTACACAGATTCTGGCTCTACACATGACGGCATATCTGGAGAAAGAGCGTTCGAAAAAGGCTTGATCCAATCTTTGTTTGCGTCATATACCTCGCAGANACCGTCCATGAAAAGACCAATCGACTGGACATCTGACGACTTCATCTTGTCTAATCCACATAGGCTGAACCAATCAGATTTGCGGTCTCGAGGAACAGTAAATACTTGAAAATTGGGATCAGTCAATGCCTGGCTTGGAACCTGCACGGTGTACGTATCAGTGCGATAAGGAATGAGGAGACAGAAAGGTCGATCTGGATATTTGGCTCGAAAGTCAACCCAATCTTGCTCGTTGTCAGATGCAAAACTTTCTTTTTCAGTATCTTCGTCGATGACAGCGACACACGGAGACACCGCATTGTCATTGGTTGTATCTGCTTTACAGCGACTTTCAGACAAGATATGGGGTATTGGTTTAGGTGACTTGCTTATTCCAAATACAAAAACGGAAACATACACGCGTCACACTCACCCATCTACTGGATCACAGCTTGCATTGGCAGGGCATACTGTGGGATTGTGATTGCATTTCTTTGTAGACGAGTCTAGCACATCTACCGTGCACTTGTCGTGGTCATGGCACGTGCAATCATCCGCAGGGAGGCAGGTGAAAGAGACAGGGTCGGGCCCGATGCATGACAGCATATCTGGAGAGAGAGCGTTCGAAAAAGGCTTGATCCAATCTTTGTTTGCGTCATATACCTCGCAGATCTTCATGTTGGCTTTCGCTGCATCAGTCAAGAACTTGTTGTACGAATCAGCGACCTTGCTTTTGCCCATCTCGCTACTATAGATCTGTTCATAACCGTCCATGAAAAGACCAATCGACTGGACATCTGACGACTTCATCTTGTCTAATCCACATAGGCTGAACCAGTTTTTAGGAGAGACATCGCCAGAGTCTTGTGTAATATTATGGAACTGAAAGTTAGGATCAGTCAATGCCTCGGCTGGAATTGACACAGTTTTTTCATCGTCACGATTCGGGAGAAGCAAACAGAAAGGCCGATCCGGATACTCAGCTCGGAAGTTTAGCCAGTCTTGAGCATTATATATAGAATTACTGTCCTCATCAATCACTGCAACGCACGGTGATATCCGTTTTGTTCTTGGGGAAGGGCATCCAACAGAAGGATCACACGTCTCTCCACCAGAACATATTTTTGGTGTGTAGCAACTATTGAGAGACTCATTCCAGTCGACTATTGTACAAGCATTTCCATCATCTGGACAGCTTGGCTTGCACAGTCCATCGCTCGTGTCCCAAGAATCAACAGTGCATTTCTTGCCATCATCACACGAAGTTGGACATCCATCAGAAGGATCGCACGTCTCTCCATCAGCACAGACCACAGGAGTGTAGCAGCTCTTTAGAGACTCGTTCCAACCGACAATTGTACAAGCATTTCCATCATCTGGACAGCTTGGCTTGCACAGTCCATCGCTCGAATCGCATTGATGATACTGCGACTGTGAGCTGCAATCTACGGGTTCATGTTTGCAAACCTTCTTGGCGGAGTCCCAAGAATCAACAGTGCATTTCTTGCCATCATCACACGAAGTTGGACATCCAATAAAAGGATCGCACGTCTCTCCATCAGCACAGACCACAGGAGTGTAGCAACTATTGAGAGACTCACTCCAGCCATCGTTTGTGCAAGCATTTCCATCATCTGAACAGACTGGCTTGCACAGTCCATCGCCAGGATCACATTCATGATATTGCGAGTAGGAGCTGCAATCTACCTCTACATGTTCGCAAGCCTTTTTCACAGAGTCCCAAGAATCAATAGTGCATTTATTGCTATCGTCACACGAAGCTGGACATCCATCAGAAGGATCGCATGTCTCTCCATCAGCACAGACCACAGGAGTGTAGCAGCTCTTTAGTGACTCGTTCCATCCATCGGTGGTACAAGCATTTCCATCATCTGGGCAGACTGGCTTGCACAGTCCATCGCTCGAATCGCATTGATGATACTGCGATTGTGAGCTGCAATCGATCGGAGTGTACACACAAGCCTGCTTAATAGAATCATACACATCTGATGTGCACTGGTTGTTGTCATTGCATGCAGGTGTGTTCGTAGGTGCTACTGTTGTTGGAGAAACTGTTGGTGCCTCTTTTTCTTGTACACATTTCCCCGCAGTAGGCGAGAGTTCTGTCATGAATGGAGCTATCCAGTCCTCATCTCCATTATAAACCTCACACGTTGCTAGACTTGCATTTGCAATATCTTGAAGAAATTTGTTGTACGAGTTTTCCACCGTGCCCTGGTCCATGCTGCCAGATCCATCGATGAAGAGAGCAACGAAACGCACGTTTGCTGAACCAAGCTTTCCAAGTCCACATTTGCTAAACCAATCATCAGCCTCCAGTCGGCCTTCATCTCGTGTAACATTATGGACTTGGAATTTCGGGTCATTAAATGCTTCACTGGGAATTCCCACACTGCCCCATGTGGACGGAGAGGGTATCAGAAGGCAGAATGGACGATCAGGGTATTCGGCTCTAAAGCCGAGCCAGTCTGCAGTGTTGTTGTCATTGCCATCTTCATCGATGACAGCGATGCACGGGACTAGCATATTATCAGCCTTGCACGTTCTAGAGAAAGAAGAATGATGAGCTCAAAACATGTGCGCTCAAATAATCAAATGATATAGTATTTCTGCTCACCCGTCAGTTGAATCACAGCTTTGGTTCGCAGGACATGGTGGGCAAACTTTGGGTGATGATGAGTCATCCTTGCACATTCTAGGAAAAAGAACGATGAGCACAAACACAACCATCTAAATTCAATATCTTCAAATGAAAATAGCATCTTTGCTTACCCGTCGGTAGGATCACAGCTCTGATTAGCAGAACAAGGTGGGCAAACTTTGGGCGCTAAGGTTGTTTCCGTTGTGATATCTATGCCTTTATCGCAAGCCTCATCCTGTGCATCTGGAACAAGATCTTCATTCGTGATGCATTTGTACTCTCGATACTTTTTACATGTCATTGACCGAACATTCAGCACGTCTTCAATGAAGCGATTTACGGCACACGAAGCTACATTCTCGGTACTCTTGGCTTCTAAGATACCACGAGTCTGCTCAGGCTCAAACTCAGTATAGGAATTGACAACAAAGTCAAATTCTTCGCCGTATAGATCTGGCAGGGTGCTGCTATCAAATAACTGTCTCGAAGGCTTAATCTTGTTCTTGTTCTTCTTAGGCTTCTTACTTTTGCATCTGCTCGACCCACATCCACTGCCTCCACATGTAGCCGAACCTCTGGCCGAGCTGCTATTGATAGCCTTGCTTGAACAGCACATACCGAATCCACCTCGGTTACAGGTGGCAAGGTTTCGAGAAACAGCAAGGTTCCGAAGCCCATGCCGCCGACTTTTGTTCTCAATCTCGTTGGCGAATTGTCTCTTGAAGGCAAAGACAACGTCAAGCTTCAATGCTATGGTTTGTATGACTTTGCCCGATCCATCTGCAACAACCTCATTCTTGATGGCACTTTCGCTAATCATTGAGCATATCGGACTGAATGTATCAACGTCTCCAATATTATCCTTGAGGTACTTGAGACTGAGTTCTTCTAGCTCAATCGTATCTTTACAGCTGATTTCGTCTCCTTTTTCGGCAGCTTGCTGGGTGAGCTCAATGTGCATTGTGTCTGCTACCATCCACTCATCATGATCGATGTACGGTAGAGCAAATGGATTGCGCAGGATAAAGTCGTCTTCTTCTACGCCGGTGTTAGGATCCACGGCTCTCTCGTAGCATGTTCTATAGACATTGAGCGGAGTTTGACACTTCTTTCGGATGCGAATGGCTCGTTGATCGAGTTTAGTGTTGTCGGAGCCTTCGACCTTCTCGAACAGCTGCTTTTTCTGCATTTGATCAACCAAATAGTTGTTAGATCAGCGTTATGTTTCGGTGAAAGATGTATCAGCTGGAGATAGGAACTTACCTCTTTCTTATTTGGCTTCTTGCCAGGCTTTTTCTTTCCATCTACCTTCTACGATACAAAGCCATTAATGTTTAGTGCTATATCGAGCCAAAACGGAAATTAATTCAGACTCACTTCAAGCTTGATGCCTTTATCTTTCGCGGCAGCCGCTTCCTTCTTCTCTTTTTTAGTCTAAACGATGTGTATTCAAACTATATAAGAGATGTCCATGATGTTGAATTACAGTTCCAGAGTGCATAGCTCACCAGCTTTTTATCTTCGTCTACATTCTGCTTGTCTTTCTCATTCTTCTTTTGTTGATTATTTGACTGTTGCTTAACTTTCTTTTGCTGACGCAGAAGTGCTCTTATTGTAAGTTACCCAACCTCACGATAGGAAGTAACAACAGGTTGCATTTCTTACCTTCTTCTTGTTCTTCTTATTTGTTTTCTTAGTCTTTTCAGTAGATTCCTTCTGTAGTATTGAGTTTGAAGCAGTTAAAAGTAAGCACACATAATATAATGTGTTGTATATCAAAATCAATTATTTAGCTCACCTTCTTCTCTTTAGTCTTCTCGGGCGTTTTCTTCATAAATAGATTCAAAGACTTGCGTGCCTTGCTATCATATAATTGTCTGCTACTCTCTTCATTGAGAGCACCAATGAGGACGTGCTCGTGGTGCAGTACATCAGCTCGTAGACTAGGATGTTGCTCCGAAGACAGTAATGCAGTACTATTTCCCGCATCGACGGCCAAAGAAGTATAGATCCAAATCGGTAGGGCGAACATAATATTTACTGGCTTCATTGCTCGCTCTTTTTTCTTATCTAATTGTCTTCACCTACAATCAACCAATGCAGTGTCGGTGTTAGATTAGATGTTGCACAACCAAGTATCAAACTCACAGTACTTACTTTTCAAAAGGTTGTTACGAATGTGCCAACAAAAATGGCAGCCAAAACCGTTTGCCAGCCCCTCTAAGACATCCCGAACACCGAGATCAACAAAGATCCGAACCCCACCATGTGAGTGGCGAACACGCTGTAGATTGCATGCACATTCAATCCGGCACCCCGAAAACAGAGGATCTGCCATCCCTATAAGCTGACAGCATTACCACTTTCTGCTCTTTCGGATGAATACCATCGCGTTCTGACACAGTCCAGGGCCTACATCTCAGCTTAAATTGAAAGCAGATGAACGACCATGCCCCACAAATAGCATGCACGGAGTTCGCTTTTGAGTGGCATTGGTGTCACTGCGCCTCACAATACTAGTCTACCGCATTCTCCTCTCACCAGTCTACCCAATTTCCAACATTGTAAAAGATTTGCTGACTCGGCCACACACTCTGCCACACTACTTTAGCCAATAAGTTGGCTCGGGTCCTCTCGGCCTTCGGATTGGTTGGCCTCATGAGGCCATCTCTACTGCTCTTCTGTTACTTATACTTCCCTCCCGCCGACGTCTAGAAAGAGAAGGAATTATCTACGATTGTATTGCCAGCGATATTCCATCTCGACAGCGGCTGTAATTTGAAGGTTTTGCCCACATCACAGCCGTTGTCGGCAGTCAGCCGTCAGCATCAGTCTCGCCCCTCTCAGCCAAAAGACCAAAGGAAGAAGGAAAAGGGCCTTAAAGGTAGGTATGTCGTTAGGTACCATAGGCAATGCATGTAAGCACCACGTACAACTCAACCTCTCAACTCTCGATACCACCGCAGCAAAGCAGCCGTCGCCAGCCTCCTCTTCCTCCAACAACACCGCCAACCCGACCCTGTACATCTAGAAAAGTTAAGGTCACATTCTTGTTGAGAACAACACAATACATCATATAACGAAAATGAACATTATATGAATATATTCATATATATCTTGGAAGTGTATATGTAACGAAGCAATCCTCCAAACTCCGAATATCAGTATTTAGAACCATATCTACCAAATGCATCGAATTTCTTCTTTAATTCCATCCAGTGCACTCTGTACCTTACATCTCCTTACATTTACGTTAACCAAGAATAATTCTCATCACCTTCATTTCACTAGAGAAAAGGTGCCATATCCCAACGTACACCGCTTCAAACCCAAATTCCTCTCAAACCTCACACGATATTCAATCTCGACACTGCTCTCCAACCTCCAACTAAAAAATCCATCCATCAACTCATTATATCTACTGACCATACCTCAAATCCAAAACACTACTACTATTCAATTTAAACCCATTCAACCCCCCTAAAGCCCCCGTTGCCTCCCGCTCACTCTCAAACCTAACCGTATAAACTCCACTATTATGGGGTGTCACTTTGATAAAACCGGCATACTGTTTGAACAGCATGGATAACATCATTTCATTGCATTCACTGGGGATATTGGAGGTTAACAGCGTCGAAGTTGGTGTAGAGGACGGCTGCGGTCCAGATGCTGTGGAAGGAGTGGATTCCACCTTCATTTTAAAGTTTTTCTCTCCAGCATTATCACCACCACCAGCAGCAACATCGGCCTTGCGCTTCTTTTTAATTCCATCCCGTCTCGCAATCCGATCGCTGATCTCCCTGGCGTACTCGAGCTTCAACTGCCTGTCGAAGAATACAAAATGCTGTTCGGCATTCAACGCCGCTGTAGCAGAGGCGACGGTATCGAAGATGACCCATGCCTGGCCTCGTAGGGGCGTGTTGGACTTGGATGGGCCGCGGAGAACGATGACGTCGAGCACTTTGCCGTGGCGGGTGAAGAGCGAGTAAAGGGCTCGCTTGAGGAGGGGCTTTTTGACGGACCACGAGATGTTGGAGATGTACAGGGTCGGGTTGGCGGTGTTTGTAGAGGAGGAGGCTGGAGCGACGGCTGCCATGGTTGCGTGATGGAGCGGCGGTTGAGATTGATGTTTTGAGGGGGCTCTACGTAGTTGTACTTAGTATTTACATGGCATTGCATAGCGACGTATCTACCTCTATCTGCCTTGAAGGACCGAAGATCATCTCCCGTCTGTGTAGACATGGAACGATTCTCGCATTTGAAGTTTGTGTGTGGTTTTGGCTTCCATATGACGACATAGTTGGACAATATTTTGACAGACGGAATGACACATCCGTTTTTGTGTGTGTGTGATGAAGGCACCTATGTTTCAGAGTCTGCATGGTGGCAGTCTCGTTGTATGACGTGCAAGGAATCCTGGCGTGCATCAATCGATGGGGAAAATAGTCAGCCTCTCTCTTTGGCAGAACCAGCAATGGCTGAGTAGCTTGATCTGTGTGTAATGAGTGGAGACTGGTAGTTTTGGAGTTTTACACAACAAAGCACAAGGGCAAATTGCGGGGTCAACTTCAGTAGAATTCTTCTGCGTGTTTTGAAGGGGGCATATTATAACAGTCAAAGGTGAGCAACACTGCGCTCAGTTTAGTACATAGCTCCATATAACTTATGTTGAATAGTTATCTTTTTTATCCCATGGGGATTGGACGAACTGGAGGCATCTTTACTTGCTAAGTTGGGTTCATTTGGGTGCATCGTTGCTGAGTGACGATTCGTTGTTTTGGCATCCGGATATCCCCAAGATCGCTGCTGAAACTTTCAATGTGAAAATTTCTGGATTTTATCCCATGGCAGACGAGATTTCCAAACAGAGGTGATTTGTGATTTCCTTCAGCAGTAACAAAGATGGTGGTGGATTCAGTGGTAGCGTCTCTATTCAATCTCCCAATCGTCTCCGCACCGTCGTGTGATGCTGCTTCCTGTGTATCACTTGTTGGTCATTTGTCGGCGTTTAGCAAACAATTGGGCTCAGAGTTGAGTGGTCGTTGGACGAGTAAACCCGAGCGCAAAGCTTTTCAATATGCAATTCAGAGACTCGAGAAAACGAATCAATGTGATTGAAATTGTGTCTGGCTACCAGACTATGGATGTGCGGTGGTGAAGAGCACCCACGGTTGTCAATCTGGTGAAGTTGCCCTCAACTTGATTTCACTTGATCTTCACCGCTTTCAAACGAGCAGTAAATTGTCAATCGGAGGATACAGCTATGTTGATACAGCTTTTGCTACGGATTACGAAGTCCTCCATATTGGCACTTGCACCATTGACGAATTGCCGGAGAATGAACAGGCATTCCAAAGTCTTCTTGCTAAGGTTCAAAGCCGTACTGGCGACAACAGGAGTGCGAAGGGAGGCCAGCAGGGCCACCAACGAACACCAGCCTTCATACAAGCTCTCTATCAGCAGGTATTCAGTTCTAGTTCAGTCGAACAGCTACCTCGTGGAGGATTTACAGATGTGGGCTTGCACACTGGAGGCGAGCCTCGTTCGACAGCAGGGCCTCTTGTTTTCTCTGCGCTAAAACAAGCTCTTCAAGACTACGAACGTCGATTTGATGGATCGATTTCATCTGAATTACTATTCCAAAAGATAGTTGCATACTTCGGGTTATACATTTGTCACACATTGATCGAGCAGTATGAGAGTGAAAAACAGTGCCCGCCTTTATCAAATGCACCGGATATTCTGTTAGAGCACACTCTCCATATCATTCAATCATCAGCTTCGATAGCTGCACTAGCATCCGATAATGGATTGGACATGGGATTTTTTTTAGAATGGTCAAAAGAGATGAAGGGCGAGATAATTGATCGAGCTCGGGAGGCATCTAGCCAATACTCTGAGCAGTTCAGGCTAACAACCGACAGTGCAGCTATTCGTGGTACATGCGAGAAGTTCACATTCAACATCCCTATGCCATATTCATCCGCCAACGATGATAATCTCAGCAAATCCGAAATACGCAAGAAGGAATCCCAGAACTTGGGCTGGCTAAATCTCCCAGCTGCATGCAGCCTTGAAGTCATTCACACATGGGTCAAGGACTCAGTTTCAGCTGCAAAACGAGACGCATTACTATCCATGATTGTGCTCAAGAAGGTGGAAGGGTACATGTGGCATCACGCCCAGACATCACCTTGTGCTATGAACCAAGACGAGCTAGAAAAGATGGCTAGTATTGTTGACGATTATCGCGAGGTTTTGCACAGCTTCATGGGCAGCAAAGAGAGTTCTGTTCTTTCGCCAGCTCAGCTGAGAAGTCGGTAAGATGAAATTCTACCAAAGATTCTTAGTTTACACATTCTTTTGACTCTTTTGATGTTGCTTTAACGATCGTAGGGAGCTGCTAGTGGTGTGGGTTCTCTTTTGCACCATTCACTTCAATGCAGTAAGACTGAATTCTATTCAGATGCAAGCTTTCGGCGTGCCTCTTGATTTCAATCATTTGTCACATCTCGTTCTGTCTAGCAAAAAAGAATGGGACGTAGCACAACATGTTGCATTATATCTGTGTAAGCATGGCGCGGAGAAGCCCATTTTTTCGCTCAAAGAAGAATGTCATACATTTGATCTCAGCCGACTCGTTGCAAACGCAACACCAGAGATGGTCGAGATATGGGACGAAGAGGAAAAGGATGCTCTTGCACGTATCGAGGGGCGTTGGAAAGAAGTTCAAAGAAAGCAAGAGGAGGTGAGTAATTTGAGCCTACAAGAAAATGCGTTGTCATTTTGTGCTACATTACAACTTTCCTTCTATTCCATTACATTAGGTCCGTAGACTACGAGAAGAGATTGTCAAGTTGAATGCAGAGAGAGCAGAGGCCAATCGAAAGTTGGTTTCCAAGAGAAGCGAACTCGATAATCACGAGTATAGAGAGAGAAACAAAGACCTCTCGTATGTTTCTTATGACTCTTCTGCACACCGTGTTTGCAAACGTGAATACAACACACTATCATCAACTGTCCGCAACTTAGACTATCAACTGGCTACAAAAAATTCGAGTCTACAAATCGCATTAAGAGCTCCGCAGCCTGTCATTCAACCCCTGCCAAAGGACATACACAATGCAATGCCGATCATCTTTTTTCTACACATGCCTCCAATTTTCCAGCTGCTGTCCCGATTCAGTTTCACTGCGCAACAACTCCTAATTCCCAAGCCGTGGACTTCAGTGCTGGGCGGGCGCGAGGGTTCAGAAACTTCGAATATCACGAGCATTGTTACTCGATCGACAAGCACATTCTGTCAGCTATCATTAAAGGATCACTATAATACCTACCAGCACAGTAATTATCACGCACCCAGCCGTTCGAGAGTCGGCTCAGACTATCACTTGCTACTTCGCTCAGTCAGCAACTGCATTCCGAACGAGATTGGCAGCAAAACTGTTGACGGCATTTACAACAAGACTGATGGAATCTGGTATCCAGATCAATTGAGGTCAGTTCCCTTTCATCATGATCTCCGATACATAACACGGCTAACACTCTGCTTACCGTATAACTATAGACCTCGGATGGCGTGGTTTGGTGGGACAAAGTCGTTTGACCGGGCGTCCTGCGGCTCTGAAATCAATCCTTTTGCACCTGTCGATCACTTCATTCGCGTTGCATACTTCACTGATCGACTAAAAAAGAATTTGCAATGGACCATTATGCAGCCCGAGAATGACAATGGTGGGAAATATCGAGGCAATTTACCTTATGCCAGACAGAACCAAAAGCCTGACTGGCTATCAAAGACAGAATGGCTTTCATTCGCCAACATGAGATCTCACCCCAATACCCAAATCCGGAACATTATAATTGCTTTTGAAGAGCGCCAACTTCCGTTCAACAACGATTGCGTTCAAACGTTGATCAGGCAATCTCTCTTTCAGATTGGGGCCCTATCTATCGAGCACACGTCGGCAGCCTTTAAGTGGAAGCAAGATCTGACCCGTACTGATTTTTGTCAAGACGCTTGTGCAACTTTGAAATCGTTCTACAATGAGATCAAAGACACCCCAAAGAACTATCAATGTGTTAATCTTCTGGGCGAACTTTGCAACTTTTTTGCAGCGAGGGATCCTTCTTTTAGACAAGTGGCTCGTGAACTGGCCAAGTCGGTACATGGGTGGGCAGAAGATGTTGGGGCAGATGTTGACAAATCTCCCCCTTCCTTGGTGCCTGGAATACGGTCCAAGCAGGTTGCGCTGTATCAAAATGCAATCATGGTACTGGCTGGAGGGATTTTGGATGAATCAGATGTCTAACTACTGATCAAGATGCTTTTTAAGACCAAGAATCTATACACCGGGGGAAATAGACAGGACGAGATTCGCAGTAATCGTGTTGGGCTTGAATACACGCTATCTAAACAGGTTGATGTGATTTTGGAATCTGTGACCCGCCAGCCGAGCATAATAACGGATGCTTTCCGTTCGTTCTTCACCAATAGCCCGTCCAAGCTGCAGTGGAAAAGATGGGTTCCTACTAGCAACAAGAGCTCCTATACACAGTGCTTTTGTGCACGATACGAATCCACTTTTTACTCCGTTAATGTCATTACTGGCGAGATTTTAATCAATGGACGTCCTCCCTCTCGCCTACCACTGTCCATCATCAAAAGTCCACTTTATATTCGTTGTTTTGGTGACCGTCAATTTGAAGTGATGCAGAAGAATGGCTTTTTGGAAACATGTCGTCCAGCTTTTGACCGATTTTATCGCTTCTCTCTAGGATCAAGTCTCAGGGTGTATGAGTACAAAGACGATGGATCTGAAATGATGGAGCTTCTCGACGCGACAAACGACTTAACCGATGCCCCCCCGAGGCTTAATGAGATGCACAGCCATTGGCTTTATCGCAACAAAAACCAAAACATCATCGCTGTGCGTGGCATTCCTTTTAACAATCGAGATATATCTTACCTTGTGATGCTCGAGCCATCCAAACACCACATATTTGAATCGCAAGTTGACAAGGTCAAGGGTGCGGTGAAATGTGTAAAAGAGCATCAGAAAGTCCATCAATTGTTAGATCTGATTCGTACTACAAAATTCATGGACGAGCTAGTGCTGCATAAATCATCCGCTCTAGAGATATTAAGCAAATTCGAGCAGAAGCAGTTCATTCATTCACTAAAGACTCGGAATACAGATGATGGCAAAAGCACTATCAAGTTTTACCTGCCTCGATACAAGTTGACGCTTCAGCTGGCAGAGAAGGTGCTTAAGTGCACAGAGATTTCTGGGTACGTATTGAAAGGACAGCAGCAGACAGACGATGCATTCAGAGGATGCTCCAAGTACTTGCTGCTTGAGAAGAGTAATGATACTGGACCCGACTTGATTGTCTTTCCAGAGGGCAACATTGTTCGGAACTCGCAGGGAGTCGTCGAAGTCAAAACTCAAGGTGATTGTAACGCAGATCTGCTGTGGTATCAGTACGTGTTTCATCCTCGGTTCAATTTTGTTGAAACGAAACAGGTTTGTTTTCTCCCAGACATGTGATTGTGTTCTCTCGCATATTGCTCAAACTATGTTCCCTTTGCTTATACCTCAGAGTCGAGCAGCTCGTATGCAATTGACGGCTCTTCATGCAGCTACATCCTCATTACTTCCAGATGAGTTGTTTGGTATGACAGGTGAGAAAGAAATCCATATTGACCTGCATTGTGGATACATTTTTCAGGTCGCATAAAACTTACTTGGCCCACATGTTGACCTCATTTTTATAGGTGCTGAAAGGGCCATCACATTGATTCGTCAGTGCTGGGGGAATCGACCTCTGGACAAACAAGAGAGGGCGGCTCTGGAGAATGTGAAGGTTATTGCAAGGTAAGGAACGCAATTCACATTTCTCATCAATGCATTTGTCTAAGTATGGTTACAATACACTAAACTTCCTTTTCTCAGGGGACGGTTTCCAACTCTTACTCTATTATGTCAAGACATCGACAAGAGCTCTCAGCAGTTCCCCTTCCTGTACCCAAATGCTGACAGGTATGATCAGACGACTCATTATTTGGAAGGAACAGCTTACTTGAATAATGTCAAGAACGGATCCTTTGGTAGTCGATTGTGCCTCACCAACCGAGAAGAAGATCGGCTCATTGGTGTTCAATCCAAGAAGCCCAAGCTGCCTCCACGCTTTATCCCGGATCAAAAGTTGCCCCCAAGCCCAGTAAGCGAACAAGACATTGATTCCCTTCAGACAGAGCTCGATGGCTTGCACTCCAGGAGTACCCGCGAAAGCAAAAGACAAAAGGTAACTCACACCTTCCCTCTCGATATCACTCCATCCTCTAAGCTCGAGACTGATATGATAAGCGAACTGAAAAAAAGTTGGGAAGCCCATCAAAATGAAGTATCTCCTTCTGAATTATATAAAGTCGATATCAATGCGATATCACACCATCTTCGCTCAATGCTGATTCAAACATCTCAATTGCGCAGAACTGTTGAAGAGTATGCAATGAGATCTCTTAATGAAACGCCTGAACTCAACTCACATTGGCATGGCCCTGCACACGAAATGTTGCGAGTGTCTGGTTTAATTCCCTCTGCAACAACAGAGGATCTCGCCAGGGTTGCTACTAACTCATCACTTATTGATGAGTTTAATCCTATGCTGAATCAAGAATCTCGTGACATGCTTATGAGATCGATTATAACCTGGCTTCGATTGTGTGTGTACGAAGATAAGATTGCAAGGATGGTATCGTCGTGTGATGCATGTGCAGCTGAGGAGCTGCTGAAAGAACTTGATACCAAACCTGTTTGGAGTGCAAAAGGTCACCCCTACTGGCTAGTGTTTGAGGCTGAGAACGGCATTATGATCAGGCAGGAGCAGTATAAAGTGGCAAATCATCTGATTGACAACAAAGGTGACGTGGTTCAGCTAAATATGGGCCTCGGGAAGGTGAGTGTTAATACAAGCAGCCATCTTCTCGTTACCGTCATTTGATCCTGACATCATTTTAGACACGAGTAATATTGCCGATGCTAGTGCTATACTTCACATTCAAAATGGAGAGAAAAAAGATCACCCGTCTCCACTTTTTGTCAAACCTTTTTGATGAAGCGTACCGTTACCTTCAAAATCACTTGACAGCCTCTATCCTTGCTGTCAACATCTACACAATGCCCTTTTGTCGTGATTTCCAGCTTGACGCAGCCTCTATTGGCAGGATGGAAAGCGCACTGAAAGACTGTCAACTCGATGGCGGAGCTCTTGTGGTAGCCCTAGAACACCGTCTCTCCCTCGAGCTCAAGGCGAAAGAATTATATCGAAGCGGCGATAAAGAGATCTCATCCAGAATTGAAAGCTTGATTACAGAGGATAGGTGGTGTGATATTTTAGATGAGTGCGATGAGCTACTGCGCCATCAATATCAGTTGATATATGCCATTGGCACACCAAGTCAATTACCTGGCGGAGTCCACAGATTCAGGGCCATCCAAACAGTTTGGTGAGAAGTAGAAAGTTTGTATATTAGTGACAGTCCGGAATGTATCTTATAAATCTTGTTGATGTTTAACAGCCATGCACTTGCACAGGATGATGAGTTAAGGAAGTATCTTCAAGCCAATTTGGATGCATGCCAGTTTGCAACCACGTCAAATGGACAATGGCCCGAAATCCGTTTCTTTGACGGAAAGAAATTGGATGCCATGTTAGGTGATCAATCTTGCCGTGGATCACCACGTCATGACGAAGGGCTACTTTCTAAGCTTGCTGATGCAATTCTACGCGATCCTCCCCACGAACTGATGTGGGCACAAGCCCATCCACACAAGCACGAGATAAAGAAATCAATTGTCGACAAGGACTATATTCCGACACTGGAGCATTTTCACGAAGAGTCGCATCTATCGGATCTTCTTGCATTAAGGGGGTTGATATCTGGAGGAGTGTTGCGACACTGCCTTGTGAAGAGACACCGGGTCAATTATGGTGTTGCAAGACCGGGAAAGAAGCGCTTAGCTGTTCCTTTCAGATCCGCAGACACTCCCGACGAGCGCAGTGAATTTGCTCATCCTGATTGTGCAATAGGCTTCACGGTACTTTCGTACTACTGTGATGGGCTCAGTAAAGATGAGCTGAGACAAGCTCTGAAAGTTATGATGGCCCTAGGCGAAAATGCTCGACGCAACTTCTACAACAGATGGTTTCAGATAAGTTCTGATCAAAGGAAGAATGAAGTGGATAATGTCGAAAAGATTGATTTGACGAACGAGGTCCAATTCCAAAAGCTTTATGAAATCTACTGCAAGAATATGGCTACAGTTGACTTTTACCTTAACTATTGCGTCTTTCCAGTCGAGACCGATCAATTCGACAGCAGGTGAGTCATTGGAAGTATGCAAAAGTTTACCAAGTATAAATTGAACCAGTACAATAACAGAAGTTTTACCGACCTTGCTGTTTACTCAGGCTCACAGCAACAGCGTGGAATCTTGCACAGAATCCATCTAATAACATCGTGGGATTTTCAGGTACGAAATACGCCAAGGTTATATTCTATTTGGTAACACTCAGCATTCAATTAAACGTATAATCGGCCCACACATAGGCACAAACGACAACTGGCGAATTCTGCCACTCCAAGTCCAGCAGTATTTCGCCTCATCCGAGGATGCTGACCCTATTTTAAAGTCATTGGACGCAACAAATGGCCGCATGCTTGAAGTAATCATTGGAAATATAATATCAGTCGAGCAACTCCCTCAAAATTCAAATCGAGCCGAACTTTTGACAGACATGATACTGAATGCGAATGGTGGCAAAACTCATACACTAATTGACTGCGGAGCTCTGCTTGCTGGAGCAAATCTACATCTATTCGCTAAACAACTTCTACCCAAATTGCAAGAAGCTGAATTCGGAGGAGTACTATACTTTAGTGACATGCATCGCGATTGGGTAATACTGGAAAGATCTGGTAGGCTACTGCCAAAAGATATATCTCCCATCATTGAAAGGGATTCGTTCGCAATATTTGATGAACCGAGATGCAGAGGAACTGACCTCAAACTAAGGAAAGATGCAGTGGCTTTGCTAACACTTGCCCCTCATATATGTAAAGACAAGCTTATGCAGTCTGCAGGCCGGCTTCGAAAGCTGGGCCAAGGACAAAAACTAGTTATGGTTGGTGGCTCAGATGTATTTACTCAGTTGAATGAATTAACAAAAGGCGCGGTCCAGCCAGCGACAAATTTTCTATTTTGGTCCATGAGAAACGGCAGAGCGACGGCAGTTGACATACTGACTTGGTCTATGAAGAATACTGTTGAAGCAACTGCAGCCGGGCTGCTGAACTGGGCTAACCAAGCTTTCTTCTTTGCATCTACATTCGGGAGAGATCCGCTCTTGTGTATTACAGAGGAGATTCTTGAATTGAAAGACATGTACGGAAAGTCATTTGCACAGCAAACGGTCACTCATTCTGCTGATAGTTCACTCAAATATCATTTCAGTCGAACAGGCGGAGAAAACGCAATCCGTAACGAAATGAGGCAAATTGTTCAACAGACTCAAATGCAAATCAATGAATACGGCTCTGATTTCGTGTTTTCAGTTCGAGGATGCGACGAAGAATGTGAACGCGAGTTAGAAATGGAGGTTGAAGAAGAAGAGGAAATCGAAGTTGAGGTGCCATCGGTTGATCCATTTCACGAAAAGGAGTGGGATTTTAACACAGTATTCAACTGCCAAAGTCCAACCAAGCTCCCAATCACAGTGGATTCTCTGCAAGTTTTCGTTACGAAGTTCATTAAGTGTCCAAAGTTGACGGGCATTCGTTGGGCCAAGAACATCTACACTACAACAAACTTTGCCAAGACGATAGCATGCTCGCAAAACAGCTCGCTTTCTCAGTACCTTCGCGTGGTGAATTTTGTGCTAAGGTTTCCTGATGATGGCATTCTATTACTTTCTGAATACGAAGCCAACCATTTATTGCCCCTCTTTTGGAACTACGGTGACAGTGCTTACCAATTAATGCACATGAGTTCACTTCGGAAGAGTCTTGATGACTCGAGCCGTGCCATGTTTCAATGCTTAGTGCAAAAACCCAGGACACAGCGAAATATCTTTAGTCCCAGCAATACCACAGTTCGAGCTTTTGATTTGGTTGAAGAGGACTCCATGTCTTCGATGCAGCTTTTTGCTGGCGAGCCGAGATACTTGACTGATACGAGGATAAATGCTCTCAAATCAATACTCCGTCCGTGTTTAAAAGCTAAGTCTTGCCCACTTACAGAAGCAAGGCGCTTTGTTGAGATGCGTGGCAATGAAAAACTGTTCCCATACAGTGAGTTGGAAATAGTGTGCGAGCAGTTGTTATGTGAACCTCGATGAAGTCTATTACAGAGTAAGGATTGATGTTGGTTTTTAAAGTATATTTCATGGTTCAAGCAAGTATGGTGATACTTCTCCTGGGGTCAGCGGACCGATGTTGACTGAATCTGGTCGTTGAGGGCTCGTCCGGATGGATCGGCCAAAGAGAATCTTTCAACTGAAATTATACCATCGCTCTCAACCCCCAAAATCTCTTTCCACAATCAATCAATCAATCAACATAACAATTAGGCACTTAAAGATCTTCTACCTAGACACTATTTAACCAGATCATTGGGGTCTTCATACGCCGGAGATGGGATGTCACTTCACAAGCAGCG
Source organism: Cyclotella atomus (assembly GCA_036939935.1). Lineage (NCBI taxonomy): Eukaryota > Bacillariophyta > Thalassiosirophyceae > Thalassiosirales > Thalassiosiraceae > Cyclotella > Cyclotella atomus. The sequence goes on along the minus strand of JALLPI010000418.1, from coordinate 4,226 downwards.
TCGCAGCCGGGGCCACATGAGAGAGTGGTGTCTCTCCTTCCAGGTTTCCCCCGGGTAATAAAGGCTATTGAAAGCCTTAATCTCCTGCCATTGCAGGAGAAACAAGAGGTGTATTATACCAAATACTGCCTCATCTCAGTTAGCCCCAGTGTTTGCTTGCTGCAAAGCCAAAGCTCTCCACCTCCTTGCTGCTCTAATCGCTAACAGCCAGTATGTTTGATCCTCACTTGATGTGGTTGCCAAGTCGTCTAAGTTGATTTCCAATAAATACATATCCTCCCCCGCTAATCCTTCACCGCCTAACTCCAGCTCATCCTCAATCGCTTTCTGCAGCTCCTCCTTTTTTTCAATTGCCAATGCACCTGAGATTGCATCGTGAACGTGTACATTTCAATATAGCCACTGCCCGTGCGTCACCTCCAACAGTTTCACCACCAGTCTCTTAGACCATTGTGATGGCTCCGGCAGATCCTCTTCACTTTCCCAAGATGTGGAGTAGTAAAGATTGAGAATCTCCTTGGAAATCATGCCCTCCATGAATCTTCGCCAGCCAATAAGATCCTGCAATTGAGCCCCTACACCAGCTAGTGGTATCGTTGCCTAATAGCCTACGACAGCTGGTCCTGAGTCTTGAATCCTAGCTATTTCCTCAAAGAGTTCTAACATCCCTTGATGGTCATCACTCTCTGGTGCGTAGACCCCTTCCAGCACCTCTTGAGCTGCCACAGTGTTGGCCATATACCCAAACTCCTCATGCAACCCGCCTTGACAAATGGGTGCTTGCTCTGCAAGATAAAACCGTTTACCATGAATCTCCGACCAAATTGCCCCTTCCACCTCCTCCTGCGTTGTAAACTCAGTAACACCACCCTCATCGTCTTGCAGCTGTACACTCCTGACACTTGAGCCTTTATTCTTTCTCATAGAGTAGTTCAAACGCGGCCAAAAAGCTCGCTGCTTCTCCCGTTCGATGATCTCAAGGATGTGCTTCTCTGCTTTGCTATTTTGTTTGATCTTAGCCACAGCGAGATGCCTTTCCAAGGAATTTTTGCCAATAACGGTGACCATGCCACCTGAAGTAGTCACATTTCTCCTCACATACTTTAAGCCTTTCCAGTATTTCCTTGATCGGGATACAAAGAGCGTTATTGATCCCACATCGCCTGGCAGTTCTTTTGAGTTTGGCTCTGTTGTGTATCTTGCCCTCGTGATATTGTAGTGTAGAGTGGTAGACTCGCCTGCATCTGATCCACACAGTAGACTTGTCAGAGAATGGAATGCGACCTGATTTGATTCGACGACTATGTTTCTCAGCACCCCTCATGTACTTGGCCTTCTACTTGTCAATAACATCAGTCCTCTTCTTGACTACAGACATGTGATCGCTACTCGCAGCTGCCTCTCTGATTCGCTGCGGGATTTTATGCACCCTCAAATCCTTCTCCAGGATATCCACATACCGTTCAGCCACTTTTGGTAACTTGGTGTTCAAACGCCTCACCACCGTACGAATCACCCTTGGTGGCTTTGCTCGCACCAAAGACTCTGTTTTGAAGTCTATCACGAACAATCTATGATCACCAATTCCAAAGCAGCAGGGCATCACGCATGCTCCTACCACCTCAATATCAGGGGTACTAGCCTATACTGCATCAATAGGAGATGAGCCGCGAAAGTAGGTAGCTCCTATGGGGTACCCGTGAAGTTACCCACTACTTCCCTCATCACCAACTTGGTCTGATCAGTCAGCGCCTTGCCAATACTCTTCTTGTAGATCTTTTCATTGACATCCACACAGATGATCAGTCGGTCTCCCTCGGCATTCCAGGCAGTAAGCTTTGCAACTATCTAGATCCTCTCAAAATCTTGTTCTAGGGCATGCCGTGTCCTTTTCCTTGAGAATTAAGTACCTGCGATTCTGTTGGTAGTAGGTACGAGAGAAGGGTTTGTTGTTGTAGCAGGGATTGTATCTGCAAACCACTCTCGTTACTATCCCATCCCTTCCTCGAAAGGTCATTACCACCCACCTCCCAAGGCCAGATTCATCCCGACCAGACTCCTCCACCACGTACTGTTCAATCAGAGTACCATAACAGAGCCTAGCAGTCCCTCCTTCTTGCACTCTGCCCACCTCTTTACCTTCGTGCACATTGTGAGCTGCCACCGATCTGATCTCGGCCTTGCCACCTTCGATCATTTGGCTAAATCCATTGCAGTTGTCTTTATGCATCATGTTCAACCGATGCTCAATAAATGCCACAATATCAGCCTCGAGATCGTCAATCACTTCCTTAGCTTTATCCAACTTCTCGTTCCCACCAATTCTTGAGTTGAGCCCATGTGAGTTTTCATACAGTATTCTCGTCACTCTTCTGCCTTGGCACCCAGAGCTAATACACCATGCACCTTTAGCAACTCATCCACTACCCCCTTTATCTCTTCCAACTCTCTCTGCGCTATTGTTAATTCATCATTGTTGATTGATACGATACCAGATTGTGAGCCCCCATCACTATCTGAGTCTGTCAACTCCCCTATTTCTACCATGCCTGTCTCATCTATGCTGTTGACATCTGTGGTAATGCTGCTTTGAACTTCACCTCTCCCACGGTATCTCAGGGCCCTCTTTTCTAAGACTGACAGAGCTTTTGGATGTTTAGTTAACCCCATTCGGCCATACTGCCTTACATACTGACAATTTCCATATTCGTCCACCAGCTTAATTGTTCATATTGTCTCGCTCCTTGTTCGAAAGTGTGCTGCTCGGACTTGATTTCTCACCTCACCCCCCGTGTGAGCCAACTCCTCCCCTGTGGCTGCTGGTAGTGCGTCCTGCACCATCAGCCTGTCCCTTCCTGCCACTTAAAGCTGGCCTTGACCCCCCCCCTGTGGCGCTAGGAGGCCCGCCTCTAGCTGTTATTCACCATTAAACGCCTGCAAAGCCCCTTCACTGCCTCCAAATTTGGTAGTCGACGCTCCACCTGCCTTTGTGGTACCAGAATAGGTGCTATCTCCCGAGCTAGATGAACCGCTTGAGGAGGAACTCGATTCAACATAGTGGTTAGATTTGTCTTTCTTTTTGTCACGTGAGGACTTTTCAGACACCTTCTGAACATTGGATTTGGGTGGTGGGCCCTTGGTGGGCCTTTTGTGGGATTTTTGGCCGCCTTAATCTGCAAAGACTTGCAAAGCTTCACTAGATCATCCTTCGACATGGCGGAGATCTCGCTCACGTCGTCTCCAGCATCTTCTCCAGCTGCTGGAATTTTGTTTGGCCTACCCACTGAGAAGGTTGGGGCATTTGGAGCTCCCTTGTAGACCTCGTGTATGGTCTTGACGGACTTATCTGCATCTTGATCATACATAAACTCCTCATCTGCAAACTCTTCCTCCTGCTGCTTTGTCTTAGCAGCACCTCCAAACTCATCTTTGTACCACGCCGCCTTGGACAGTTCCTTCACCACCGCCTCCTTGTCCTTTGGTATAATGAGCTTCTTAGTCTCTCTGACCCACTTGCACTTATTAATCTGTTGGCACAGCGGGGGATCCATCGAGCCCTTCAGAAATGTAGTGAGAAAGTCCGCTGGAATATTGTGCTCCTGAAGGTAGTAGAACAGCCAGGCTGCCGAGTTTTTATTCATCTCCTTGATAATATCTTTTGCTTCACGGGTCTTGGGAATAATAACTTCCGCATCAGAGATAGTGGAGCGGTGATGCAACTCAACGAAGAGGGAATGCCCATCGCTCATAAACACGTACTTGTACAGCAGGCAACGGAGTGTGACCTCTCCTTCGACCTTGTCAGGATCATCTGGGTTCTTGTACTGAAAGCTCTTGTTGAGATTATCCACTCCTGAAAGTACATTCGAGGTCATTGTTGTTTGAAAGTTAACATGCTCTCTTGCCATAGTTGATAAAGCAACCAGTTCACCTTCACCTGCGGTAGCAGTGTGACTTTGCACTTTGCCATTCTTATCGTGGAGAATATTGCTCAAATGTGTGTTCCTCCCCTAATACTTCTCCACAATACCCGCACTCTTCATCACTTCTATCACCGAGTGAATGTGACCGAAGTCCTTCTTTTCAGCCTCGAAATGAATACACTTGCGCTTGAACTGCTTGGAGGTGGGCCATCCACTGTACAATCTTTGAATAGGCCAAATCTTATTCCCTAGGTTGCAAATTCCGGCGGAATTCCGATCGGTCTAGCTCCCGGAACTAGGTTC
>JALLPI010000417.1:0-20317 GCA_036939935.1 Cyclotella atomus | reverse complement strand
ACTATCACACTCAGAAGGTATATCTTTAGTGTCCGACACAAATCCGACAAAACTTATTGTTAGTACCATAAGATACTTGCATCCATGGATCATCGGGAAGATCCCTGGATAGATATAAAATGGATATACAAGTATAAGCTATATGATGTCAGAGCTATGTATACTCCTCCCAATGTGACGTATCCCTAGTACGCCAATGGAGACATTTTTGAAGGTGAATACGAAGATGATGTGCCTGTAAACGGAGTCAAGAAGTTCACTTGTGGAGATGTATTGGAATGCGAGTTTTGGAGCTGGAAGGAAGAAGGATGGGGCAAGGGAGTGCTTAAGCTTGCAAACGGAGACAGTGTAGAGGGCGAGTGGGCAGCTAGCAAACTGAGAGCTATACACGCTACATAGGTTCTGATGGGAAAGTCTTTGTTATGAAAGAGGAGAATTGATTTAGATGATATTAGATTACTTATGCCTTCAAGTCAGTGCGCAGGCAGATCTATTGTGTTGTGTGTATTGATGACGTGAACTAGAATTAATTGTAGCAAGCTGATGTATGTATCTCTTCACACCACATATCTCACTAGCTTGTAAATAATGCCATGGTAATCGATGAAACCTTACAAGATTATTCGGGCCATAAGCAACTCTACATTCTAGCAAACCTGCGCTTGCAAATTTGCACTTGATCTCAATTCACTCTATCTAGGCTTTCTATACCCAATCCTTTCAGCAGCAGTGGGCTTCTTAAAACTCGACGGCGAAGCACCCAACAGTGCCGTTCCCGTACTTTCATCCATTGCATTTTTTCCATCAGTATTTTGTTCACGCATCGCTTGTTGTTCGGCTAGGAGGCGTCTCTCTTTCATTATCTGTGAGAGGATGCGCAGATGTGTTGAGAGTATTTGTATCAGATGAAATGCAAAAATATAGAGATGAAAGCAACGAATTATTGAAGTCCAGAATCAATAGTCATTTATAATCCGTATACTTGGTAGGCACCAGGCTGTACCAGATATGCCATCCTGGTGCGAGCTTGATATGTATCAATTGTCAATAAGGATAGAACCCGCATCCAGGCAACGAAAACTACGGCTTACTGCCCTGAACACAATGGAATTAACATTCATCATAACAAATGATCAAGACATATCAACAGCAGTTGCTATTCAGCTCATATTATTGAGAACACATTTAGACAGCAGCTAGCAAGACCTATCTTGAAATGAACAATGAACAAAACGAGATCCATTAACGATAATGTTTATTAACTTAAACGTAGCCAGCAACCGGTGACCTCCTCGGTATCGTCTGCAGCAACCAGGTGCCGCCCCCCGGTCGACGCGAGGCTCAGAACACATCAACGTTTACAGCTCATCATCCATCAGTCAGCGTCGGTTATTGGCGTCCGCTGCTGCCGCTACACATCACGATCACTTTATAACTTCAACTCACCTTGTCATACTCTTCTACATCATCGGCCTTGAGCTCGATGCGGGTGGGTGGTCTTCGTAGCGCCATAGTTGCTTGCCTCGCGTCGTCGATCTGCGTTGTTGGGGTGGAGTTAGGAGGCCTGTTTTTAGCAGTTAGCAGACCCTTTTACTCTCAAAGGGGCCCGAAAAGAGACATAAGAAAGGGTATTTGTCATGAGAAACCTGTATTTCACCCTTTTCAAACGACCAACGTCCAAAAGCCTCAGCTCTAGCTAGAGAGAGCGCCTCTCACTAGAGAGAGAGCCCGTCGTCCTGCAGTAGAAGAATGCAGCAATGGAAATCATCACAATAGAATCCTCCGACGAAGAGTCACCCTGCAGCGGCACTAGTCGGCTAGTCACACCTCGTCAGTTTGAAATAATGAGCTCCGACGACGACGGCAGCAGCAACGATGATGATGGTGAAAGCGACAGCAGCTCGTCTCACGATTCTATTTGGGTCAAGGGCATCTCTCCTGCTGCTGCTGGGCAAGCTCCTGTTAGGCAATATGGCTCTTATGCATTCTGTTTCGATTCTGCTAGAAATTTTAACGGCTCTAATGCCGTCGGTGCAGCACGAGATGTTACGGGCAAGCCGTCTAATAATTGCAATCAATGTGAACCTTTAGCAGTCGACATAGCCAATCACAGCGAGACAAAGAATAGAAATGTAGATGATGACGACAGCTCTCTGTCTTCAAATGATTCTATCTGGGACAAAGTTGGACTGTGGGAGATTGGAGACAAATCAGAGAATCACCAGGAATCGGCTGATGTAGGGAGATGTGCTGATGTGAACTTGAAATGCAACAAAAATGAATTTGATGATAGTTTGGCGTTGTCCCCTGTATCTGCAATACAAAAGACGACACTTCGCGATGAGAGACTGGAGTCTACACTTCCTTCAGCAAATGAGAATAATATTGTCAGAGGTACTCAACAGAATCAATCGAATGCAAATGAAGCATGCAGTGATGACAGCTCAGTGTCANCTTGAAATGCAACAAAAATGAATTTGATGATAGCTCGGTGTTGCCCCCTGTATCTGCAGTGCAAAAGACGAGACATCACGACGAGCGACTGGAGTCTACACTTCCTTCAGCAACTGAGAATAGTATTGTCAGAGGTACTCAGCAACATTTGGACTCAATCTTGAATCAACCGATTGCCAATGAAGCATGCAGTGATGACAGCTCAGTGTCATCATTAGAATCCTTACTGCAAAAGAATTACTTTGAAAGAAAGAAGCCTTTACAGCCGAACAACTCAGCTTCAGTCAAGCCAGTCCTGGAGAAGAAAGTCGAACCAGCAAATGCCACAAAGAAGGCACAACAAAGCTGTGATGACAGCTCCACCTCATCATCAGATTCTATACTACAAAAGGATTATTTTGAGAGGAAGAAACATCCCATTCATTCGTATTATGATTATTGCAAGTACTATCCGAGCAGTTCAAAGCAATCTACTGCAAAGGCTGGTAATGAGAGTAACCACAATAATTGCAACAGCAATACCATAGGTGCTGAGCCTACAACAAACAAACGTCTTCCAGAATTCATACAACCACCAAATACAGAATGGCAGATCACACTATTAATGGACCACCGCGAGTTCGGCTGCTCCAACAATTTTCTACAACAAGTCGAAATAGAAATCAACAAACACTTTGGACGAAAGCAATGCGAAATTACAACCTTGCCCTCGGCAGACTACCTCTACGTCGCTCGTCTCCTCTCCACTTCTCCACACAATACCGGTGAAATACTCCAAGAACGAGTATTAGATATGGTTATCGAACGAAAGGCTGTTCAAGACGTATGCCAATGTTTGATCACAGATAGTAAAAAGTACAAACCGTTGAGTTTCTTTGAGGCGCAGATGTACAAATTGATGAATTGCGGAGTGGAAAATAAAGTGTTTGTTATGGAGGGTGATGAGAATGGTGTCCAGTTTGGACGGGGTATGATGCATGGTGCGAGGAGTCAGAGTGAGAGGGAAAGGAGGTTGAAGCGGGTCAAGACACTTCGGTGAGATGATGTGTGATATTTGTGTTATAGTACTTGTATGATGTATTACTGACATGGAACTCTTTGCCAAATGTTAGACTGCAGCTAGCAAACGGAGAATTCAAGGGAGTGGAACTTGTATGCACTAAAAGCAGGCACGATACAGTCAAGTTTCTGATTCATCAACTCCAAGTATTCCAAGAGTCATTCGATCCAAAGCATCCTCCGTTAAGAACGAGAGATTCACTCACAAAATACATTGATAGACAGATGAAATCACCGACTTTTATCGAATATCTTCGTTTACGGTCCATACCAAGTATTGGTGACGTCAAAGCCATGAAGGTTTGTGTGTGCTGTCACTTTTCGAATTGAGAGCACAGCACTTTCTACTTTCGCTAACAATTCAATGTTTGAATCACAGGTCATCATGGACCCAAATCTGGATTGGGACAAGAACTTTCTTTCACCCGCATCAAGTAAAACGTCCAAGTCTGCACTGGAAGACAAGGCTACATTTTGGAAAGCTCCAGAATCGATTCAGATCAATACGTATATAAAGGCGAAGTCTAATAAGAATTCGAGCAGACGAAAAAATGCACACAAGAGTGAAGTATAAATGGCTTCTGGGCAGAGCTCAACGAGCAGAAGTGATGCGAGAGCAAATGAGAAATCCAAGTCAAAGTCGAGCTCCAAGAAGATCACTTCTTTCTTTGACATTACAAGCAATTGAGATACAAAGTGATAATAGAGTGTAATTTACCATCTTTATGAATGCTATCATACTTTTGCTAAGAGTGATTGACAATTTCACTAAAGTCAAGTATCTACTTGCGGCAGTTTTCGATCTAAAGTATGAAAGGTAGCTGCTTGTAATTGACGTAAGTTTACAACGTCTCTGAGCGAAAGAGGATAGCAGAGCGGAGAAGATCCCCTCGATCCTCTAAAAAGCAAAAAGCAAGCATGGCATCCTCCTCCTCCATCAGCATTCTCACCACCCAAACAGCCCCAACCTCGCTGTGCCTAGGCTCCGGCCGCTTCCTCCGCTCGGTCCTCGTCCCATTCCTCTCCTCCAATGAACAAGTTGCCATATTTCAAACGAGGGGACGATCGCTGCTCGATTATTTTGTGGATGCCAGCAATGGGTCTTCCGACAATGTTGATAACTCGTCAATGAGCTATCCTGTAGATACAATCGACTACTCTGGCCACGTTTCCACGGCACATATTGACATCTGTGCCGTGGGCACACTAGGCTCTCCCCCTGGCAAACAAGCCATACAACAACTCTTACATTCGTCCACGACAAACATTCAAGTGATCGGGGTGGGCGTCACAGAGGCTGGATTATCCTCTCCATCCAATCAATGCATGCTAGATTTAACTTGGATACTGTATCAACTTTACAAACAAGAGAAATATCACGATGAGAAGATATCTATTGTTAATACAGACAATGTGCCCAATAATGGAGATGTGATACAATCTCATGTATTGGAGAATGTGCAGTCTTTTGAGACTGCATATTCTTTTGGTGACATGTCGTTCATGGAATTCATTGAGAATCGGGTATCGTTTCTGAACAGTATGGTAGATCGAATTACATCGGCCAGGATTGGTTCCAGTGGCATGATACCAAGCTGTGAACCTCTTCCCGAAAAGGCTTTGGTCATTTGTGATCCTGGAAATGATTTACCAAGTTGGATGAGGGATGATGTGATTCAAAAGAGGTTTGGGGTGAGTTCTTCATCGATCTTGACTGTCTACATTTGTCTTACTAGAGTAGTGAAGTTACATCCTCTGCATTCAATTGCACATTAGGTCAAGATACGCTCCCATCCAGATGAATTAGCAACCGACATTTCCCTAAAACTTCGTGTAGCCAACGGTACTCATACGGCATTGGCTCATGCCATGGCTCTTTCTTCCCATCCCAACACGGAGACTCTTTCGTCCAATCCTTCTTTTCTATCCTATTTAGATTCATTGTTTGAATCTCAAATATTGTGCGGTGCAATGAGTCAAGGTATAGAGAAAAGTGAGGTGGAGGAAACGTGGTTGGACTGGAGAAAGAGGGTGCAGCATCCGTATTTTGGTTTGAGTACCTTTTTCATTACTCAGAATGGTGCTGCCAAGGGTGGGATTCGGTTGGGTCCTACTGTGAAGGCTTTGGTGGATGGTGCTGTTTCTGATGGTTGTGATGTGGTAAGTAAGCTTGACTCTTTTCGTGTAGACTGTGGATTGTTGAATGAACTTTCATACTCATATCATACTTTTTACTTTGACGTATTAGGCGGAGAATCCTCTCAGTGTATCCATGGCATTTGCATTTGCAGCAATCCTGCGATTTCTATCACCAATTGGTAAACAATCTACAGAGGCAAAGCAGCGAGGTATATATGTGGGCTGGTTGGATTCTCACAGTCTTGAAAAGGATGTTGATAAGGAAAGATCTGTAAATGAATCAGTAACCTATGCAGATGGTTTGAAGTACAATCTTGATGTTGGCTGGTATGAGTTCAGATGCGGCTGTCCTATCGAATGGAAATCATTCCACTCTACACGCAAAGTACCTTTGCCACAGGCACTTGCAATGATCGGAAGAGGATGCCAGCCTTCTGCTTACATGGATGTTATAAGGTCGTATTTGCTCAGTTCTGACGGTGGAGATCTCAAGTCAGTATTGGAGGGACAAAGTGTTCAAGAGGAGGCATTGCGTGCTAAAATTGTCGAGACTTTTGTATCCGCCGTTGCTACCTTGTATGCTCGCATGGTCAGCGGCGACGCAACAATTGACATTTTGAATGAAATGATAGAGAAGCAGCACGTGTTCTGTTGTGGATTGGCAACATCTTGTGCTGCACTGATGGATGGGCCGTTGCCAGAACAGACTGAACCAAATCAGCCATTGCACTTCCGTCACTGTCCCATACCCGACTCCAGCCGTCTAATGAGTCGCCGTGTCAAAGTCGATGACATTACATCTGTTGTGCTAGCAGAAGTTCAAGGGCAGCAAGTCATTGATTTGCATACTCATTTGCTCCCGCCTTCACACGGGTCTTTATGCCTCTGGGGTATCGATGAGCTATTGACCTATCATTACCTTGTGGCAGAGTACTTTATGACGGCTCCGGGAGACATGACACCAGATGCCTTTTATTCATTGAGTAAGGCTAAACAGGTGAGAGGGTGACGCTTAATACATTTCATGTGTACTGGCAAGCTGATATTAACTTGATATTAACGTACAGGCTGATATCATATGGGATGCGCTGTTTGTCAACAGGTCTCCTATCTCAGAGGCAACTCGTGGCGTTTTGACAACTCTATCGGCACTTGGACTGGGAGATCATGTGAAATCACGCAATTTAGTAGCAATACGGAGTTTCTATGACGGCTATCGAAAGGATGGTTTGAGTGGAGCTGAGCGCTTCTCGGAGATGGCATATAAGTTATCTGGTGTCCGGTATGCTATCATGACAAACATTCCCTTTGATTCGGTGAGAATTGAGTTGTTTCATGTTTGTCATTGTAATGGTGTCTCGCTCACATTACAACCTCACTGGATAGAACGAATCACAGCACTGGAGACCAAAAAAGAAGGTAAGTCTCACATAATATGCCCCGATATCGTTTTTGTTTAATGAGGAAATGTGAATGACATGTCGTCAACTTGGAACAGAAGTATTCAAATACATTCAAGTCAGCCTTGCGAGTGGATCCACTTCTTGCGGGCGACAGAAAGACAATCGAGAATGCATTGAAAGCTTCTGGATATGGCACATCTCTCGCAGATGCACGCAAATATCTACATGATTGGTGTGATACAATCAACCCGGAATATATGATGGCATCAACTCCTCACGATTTCTATGTACAACCCGATGGAGGAAGACTTGTAGGTGTAAAGAAGACGGGCGTCAACGAAGCAGCTCTTCATACTCCGTTCGCTTTTGCCGAAGTTTCTGGTATCGATTGTAATACGTGCGATGGTGCTGACGATAATATTCCAAGTATTATCAACGAAGACAGCGACTTTCTCGTGGACGTATTGATGCAAGTATGCGAAGAACGGAACCTGCCGCTGGCACTTAAAATAGGTGCACACCGAGCAGTCAATCCAAGTTTGCTGCAGGCTGGGGATGGCATGGTCGCATTTGCGGACACAGCTTCCTTGGCGCGGCTCTGCACGAGGTTTCCAAAGGTCAAATTCTTGGCGACGTTTCTCTCGAGAGCTAACCAACACGAAGCATGTGTGTTGGCATCAAAGTTCGGCAATCTTCACATTTATGGCTGCTGGTGGTACTGCAATAATCCATCCATTATAGATGAGATAACCCGCATGAGAGTCGAGATGTTAGGCACTACGTTTACCGCCCAGCATAGCGATTCACGAGTCATCGACCAACTAGTCTACAAATGGAGTCATTCACGTGCTGTTATCGCAAATGCTCTTGCAAGGGAATATGTAAAGACTTCAAGATCTGGATGGAACTTCTCAAGGCAAGAAATTCGCAGAGATGTATGGCGAATGTTTGGTGGTAGTTACGAAGAGTTCATGAGCAAAGTAATCGAAGCGTAATGTATTGTACATTTTCATATGATTCATTCTTTACAATACACCGTTATCATTAAGCAATGCATTCCTAAGTAGACATCAGAGGCAAGAATAACACATTAAAGACTTGGCCTCTTTGCTTGCATTCTCAGATACATTATTCTTCGTTGAGGCCTCGATAAAACGCTTGGTCTCCCTGGTGGCATATTCATAGTGTTGTGCATCAACACACTTGTTCGAGGCATTGCAGCAGGTGCATGAGAAAACCGAGACTGCCCCTCTGTGTAACTTGCAGAGTCAGCAGAGTCAAAAGACGTCCCAGCTTTGTTTACATCAAGAGATAGACTTATCTCATCAAAAAGACTTGCATCAAGTTCTTCGTTCATTCCAAGTGAACACGACATTAGGGTGTTGTGTACATTATCCGTGGTCTGTTAGGAAAAGGAGTCGGCAGAGGCAAAAGATGCCCCAGCTTTGGCTTTGTTTGTGGGGGGGGGGGGGGTCACTACGTTGTTAGAGCTATCTATGTAACTCCGTGGCGACTTAATGGCAACAAAATGAGTACTTATAACTATCTGCAAGGGCAGCAATGCCAGATGGCTAGCAAGGTCAGTAAACTTCCTTTCCTCTTCCAACTTCTCAGCCTGATCCTTTCCTGTCAGAAACTCAACCTTCTTGTCAATGCTCTTACTTTTACGCTAGGCAGACTTGATGGCAAGTTGGCAGGCGGCGGAGCCGCTGCCTCTAGGATGGAGTTGGAGGCTCGGTTTTGGGTGGATGTAGAGGAAGTGGAGGTGTTTGCCATTGTTCGCGTAGTTTGATGTGTTGGATATCACAGACTCTAGTATAAAATAAAATCAAACTGTATTGCCCAGGAGATATATTTAATTGCTTACGATCGACACAACAAGGATTAATGTTTCGGTTGTCTTCTTCAGGCCGATCGCAGTTTTATGAGGCCATCAAAGCAGATAGCACCGAGTTGCTAGCTTTTTGCATGTAAACTACTTGTTGATGGACCGCAGGAGAAAGAAATAATGGATAGAAACAGATGGACAGGAACAAGATTTTCCTGCTGACGTAAAAACTCGTGAAGCCATAAGTAAATACTTAATGGCTGGGGGTCACAAGAAAAAATGAATCTTAACCAATGTCTAAACATATGTCAGAAAGAGTGCCAAAGAACGAGGTAGAGATAACCTTATTACTTAACCTAGCTAGTGCGTGAGCATGTAGCTAGGTTAAGTAATAAGGTGGGGGGGTCTACTAAGGCTTGCTCCTTGTTCAAATTAAGTGGTGCCTGGTCAAAACAGCGGTTTCTCACTTGTACAGGGCTTTGTTAATAATATAGATTCAATGAAATTATTGCAATTATGGATTGCTGATTAGCAGTGGCAGTGGCTCATTGGAAACAATCTCCTCCCTGGCCCTGGGGAGGGTGTTGCAAGTCGCTGCACAGTTACACACTTTTAGCGTCTAGTCTTACACTTACATACCATGTACGATAGGCTTAGATCTGTGTTCCAGAAGCACACCATTTTGTACATCAAAATATCATGTTTCAATTTCATTGTTAGTGTACCTTTCCCTTCGCCACTCATTATGCCCATACCCTTGGTTTTTCCAGCAATTGCCGCAACAAGTGGAGGAAGCCGCCAGAGCATAGGCAGACTGAGGTTGGGGCTGTTTGGGTTGTGAGAATGTTGATGGCTAACGAGGATGTCATGGTTTGCTTTTTGCTTGTGCTTGTGCTTGTGCTTTGGTGATGCCCATCCCTATTTACCTCTAAGTATTTACTTAAGCTGTGTATCATAGTATCTTTTTGGTGTCTACAAATAAATCTGCTTGATGTCTGCAATCTGGATCATATTGATTCCTACGTCATGCGACCAATCAGATTTGGATTTGTTCTTTGAAACAGCAGACCATGGCAATGGCCGACGTCGTAGTGCACGACTTCAGATTTAGCGCTGTGTTGGCAGGCGCTGTGTTGGCAGGCTGCATCTACTTGATTGATCTAGCGAGACATAATATCACCACTTTCATCCTCGTGTGAATCTGTTCACATCTCGTGCACACCAAACACAAAGATGAAGGTCATCCTCTCATCCATCCTCGTCTGGCTCTACAGCACCGATGGAAGCCACTCCTTCTCTCCTTCTAGTGTACCTCGTCACCATCGCACCTATTCTACTAGACAGAAGACTCCAAGCCGCATTAACTATTCACCCTACAGCGATGATACCTTCCTCAACAACGGCTCGCCTTATCTTCATTACATGTCCACCATTCGAGGCGGAGCAAGTTCCAACGGTGCCTACAGCAACAATAGCAATAACAACAACAACTCCCAGCAGCAGCAGTATGGATCGCTCAATTCTCTCTCCGTCAGCGAACTCAAACGAATCCTCAACGATCGTTCCATAGATTACAGGGACTGCCTCGAAAAACGAGATTTGATCGAACGAATCCTCTCCTCTCCTCCTTCCTCCTCCTCCACCTCTTTCTACGGAACTTCATTCGCAGACACATCATCATTGTCTCAAGAAGAGAATCGAGTAGTCAACACCTTCACCCGTGCAAGTCCCTCCGTGGCTTATATACAGACTGTGAATACTGCAGTGATGAGACGAGGACGGAATGGATTTGAGTTGAAGGGGACTGAGGTGCCTGTTGGTGCTGGATCGGGGTTTCTTTGGGATGATCGGGTGAGTACAAGTGTGTTTGTATCTCTGGTCTTCTTTTTGTGTTGTTCAACTCCAATACTAAAAGATTACCTCTGATTACATAATACATAATTCGAACAACACCGAAACAACAGGGACACATAGTAACCAACTATCACGTAATAGCCTCAGCACTCCAATCATCCTCCACTCCCAACATCCGAGTCAAACTCCAAGGTATGCCCTCTCTCCCCGCCCAAATAGTAGGATACGAACCTGAAAAAGATTTAGCAGTCCTCAAAATATCCTCCAGCAACCTCCCCTCTCCCATCGTCGTGGGTAGTAGTAACGATTTGCAAGTAGGTCAGTCCATTTGGCTTGGATTATACGTTGACTACAGGGGTGGTCAGTGCGCTGGGGAGGGATGTGGATGGGATTGGAGGGAGGACGATTAAGGGGTGTATTCAGAGTGATGCGGCGATTAATCCTGGTAATTCTGGAGGACCGTTGCTGGATAGTCGGGGAAGGTTGATTGGTGTCAACATGGCCATTTATTCTCCATCGGGTGCTTCTGCGGGGATTGGATTTAGTATCCCAGTTGATACCGTCCGAAGAGTTGTGAATCAAATCATTCGTTATGGCAAAGTTGTCAGGCCTACAATGGGGGTCAATGTGGCCGCAGATCAGGTAGTCAAGAGCATCGAGATGCAGTTGAGAAAAGAGCTGAATGGCGTATTGGTCGTGGAAGTACTGAATGGGTCGCCGGCCGAGGCTGCCGGTATCAAGTCTACTGTGCTTCGATCGGATGGTACGCTAGAGTTGGGAGATCTAATAACTCATGTGAATGGAGAGAAGGTAGTTAGTGTCGAGGATTTGCTTTCGGCCATTGAGGCAAAGAGCGAAGGAGATGTTGTCGATGTAACAATTTGGCGTAAGTGCGATGCTAGATTGGCAGAGAATGTTAAGGTGCGATTGATGGCGAGTGCCAAGTTTGAGAAGGTGAATGGAGGTTCGGCTAGGAGGGGTGCTACTGCTAGTTCGGTTGGAAACATTTGGCAGTGATCATCGCCGTGTGGTTGATTGTTTACTTGTTGTAGAAAGAAGATGATGTCAATAGTAAGTTGTTATTTTTGCCCGTACAAGTTTCGTGTCCAGTGTGTGAGTGATCTAAACGTTGTCGATTCTGCTTCGTTCTCCTTATTTTCTCCACCGAGCGCTTGAAGGCTGTCCTTCATTCGAAGCTCCTTCTCCAGTCGCTGGATTTCGGCTGTCCTTTGTAGGCGTCTTGATAATCTCGCCTCTTCAAACAGTTTCTTCTCTTCGTCAAGCAGCTTTTGCCTCATCTGAGACTCAAGCTTTTCTCGCTCTTGCTTATCTTTGAGCGCACGTCTTTTTGCAATATCAGCCTCCCTTTCCAGGTTCTCTTTTGTTTTGAGCCGTCTCTCACGACGAAGCAAGAGTTTTTGGCGTCTTTGTAAGTGGCCTTCGGGCAACTCTGCTTTATTGTTGTTGGTGACCTGCGTCATTGCTGATCGATTAGATCGATTACCAGCTTGTTTCTTTGTCGGTGCAATATTTCTGGCTACGGCTGGCAGAGCAACCTTTGCTTTTGACCGATTCTCCTTTAGTTCACGTGCGGCTCTCAACCTGTCCGCTGCCTTTTGTATATGATCATTGGCCCTGACATTCATGGCACTTGTTTTTGTTGATTTTACCTTGCCTTTACGCTGTTTACGGACTTGTCGACTTATCATGTCTTCCTGCATCATTCTTTCTCGTTCTGCATTGACTCGTTTCAATTCTGCGGCAAGCTGTATCTTTTGTGGTTCCTTCGCTTGGATGGCTCTTACATACGTCATATATGCTTGTGATCTTAGATCTTCATCAGACATTCGAGACATTTCAACCAGCCGCCTTGCAAGGTCATTGTCCTTATCCACAACAGCTACGTCGAAGTTGTTGGATATGCTCGTATGGGATGAAAGAGAGGATTCCATGTCACTCTCTTTGCTTTGTTCTGATGAATCATCATACATCACAAGCTCGGAATGCTCAGATCCAGTACTTTCAGTAGGTAGTGTCCTTTCGAGAGCAGCCTTCTTAGCTCTCATCCGATCGAAAAGTCGAATTCTAAATAGTGCACATCTAGCAAACCTGATAATGACAACAGCAGCGAACGGGCGAAGGCGTAACCGATCAATCATGCTCGTCCAAGTCGTTGGACTATAATTCGACACTATACATGCTGTAGAGAATAGTCGATTTCTGTTAGGACAGTGAAGAGCATTGATTTGGGATCTTCAAGCCTTACCACTATGTGAATGACCACATGATACATCCACAACGTAGCGATGGGTGCCTCTATTTGGTATCTCAACTAGTGTGGGCATCGGCACATTGATCTCTTGGCCAGTTCCGCACTGCCCATCGTCATTCATGCCTGAGCAATGAAATACACAAAGATTGGTGAATATTGGTGGTTAGACATTTACAATGATGCATCAGCCTACCCCACGTGTAGAAACCTCCGATGGATGTGATGGCAGCAGAGTGAGCAAAGCCGCAGCTGATCTTTACAATAAGTTGCTTTTCCAAGCACACCACTGGAAAAAGGCAATCATTATTTGAACCAATTTCAGCTGCGCCAAGTACTTGATTGTGGCAATTCCATCCAAAACCCAATACACTTCCATCAACAGATGCTACTAAAGTATGAGCATATCCACAAGCTACTGTACAAGCAGCCTCTAAAGATTTCACACGCATGGGCTCATTTTGAGGAAGATCATCTCCGTGACCAAGCCTTCCATTCTTGCCCCAGCCCTACATCATGAAATCGATAACATACTTAGTCTGCTGAATGGTTCAACTGTGATTTAAAGAAACTGTTCTCACCCAAGTATATACACGTTGGAAATCGCATATTGCAGCGATATGGTTTTGGCCGCAGCTGATCTCTTTAAAGCGGATATTGTTGAGTGTACTGCTTGATCCAATGCCGATTTGACCAATCACAATCAATGTACCGTCAGTTTTAAGAAGGCAGCTGAAACTATTTCCGCAAGCAACCTGTTTGATAAGCAAGTGCTTCTGAGTTTGATCTTCAGTGATATCGAATCGCAGCTTTCTTGGCTTGCTGATTTTGCGTGTTGTGGTTTTATTAGATGCAGCAGCCAATGACGCAGATTTTGACCTGTAGCAATGTGATATCTCGCCCCATCCATACACGGAACTGTTCACAGTGACAATGCTATGGTGGGTACCATGCGCCACGTAGACAATATCACCTATTGGAATGCGTTTGCATTGGCAAGAGGTTCCTCTCCTGGCTTTCACAGCACAATTCTTCAATGACGAATCGCCCCAAGAGTATGCCTCGTTGTTTGATGTTATTAATGTAGTTACACCATTCCCTGCAACAATATTGGTCACAATACCTGTTTCTTGCTTCGACAGATCGGCACAACATTTCGCTAACTGCCGAGGCACCAATTCTATGCTTGCTGGTTGTTCTTGGCAGCCTAACGCGCCACCAGCTGTCGATCCAAAAACGTAGACGTTTGAGCTGCAGCCCTCAATCATTTTCGTCGAAGCAGAAAGCAATGAATCGTGCTTATTACTTGAACGTATTTACTTATTATTCACTTGAACTTATTATTTTAAAATCGTCAGCAGCCGTGCATTACTCACCATAGAACCACATAGATGCATGGGTACTCATTGGGGCAGAGTGAGGATGTAACAAAGGACAACCCGAAGCCGACCCGCTGTTAGGTCTTGATCACTGTAAGACCATGATCAATACACAAACAAAGCGATCTCGTGCACATAAATTCAATACACATTCACCTTAATAACAAAAAGACAAAGCAAATCAACAACAACAAAACTTAAATATGCAACGACTAGCTTCATTCATTCTTGCACTCCTGTGGGTCTCCTCTTCTGCTCTACAATCGAGTGCAAAAGAAGTTGCAATACAGGACGTAGCCAAACATTCGAATCTCAGAAAACGCAGAGTACTGTGCGGAGACGGATCGGATGGCACTAGATGCGGCGGTACGGAACCTGACGATGAATATGAACCAGATTTTGAAGACGAGTACGATGATTATGACCAGTACGATGATTATGTTTACGACGAATACGATGGTTATGATGATTACGACGACTACGATGATTATGACTACGATGATTATGACTACGATGATTATGACTACGATGATTACCCAGATGAATTGAACTATCTGGACGAGAATGGAGATTATTCTGACTTCCCAGACGACCAAGATGACCGGGAGTACTTGGATGAATATGAATACTACCCAGAAGAGTACGTCTATGATGAATACTTTTATGATGACGAATATCAAGACGATGGATTTGAAGACTATAACAATTAGGAATAGGTGGTCAAGGTTGAACTTCCTTTTTAATAGTAACATCAACATGGCATTAGAGCAAAGCATTCTTACCTAAGCACTCTCATATACCTCTAGGTTCTAAGTAGCACCAAAGTTGTAGGCATGTTCTTTCCGTGGTCTTGATCATGGAAGATTAGAACAGCATTGCGGTACCTTGATTCACCCTTATAAACTTAAATAAACCAAACAACGACGAGTACCACTTCACATCTTCTCCTTATTCTCTATTCTCTTCATGCTTTGTTCTCCTGTGAAATCAAATGCAAAAGAGCCCGTCTGGGAAGGCGACCCTAACAGCAGGAAAACGGGCATTTGTAGGAAAAGATGGTGGATGGTGCGGGTGAGTTTTAATGTTACTACCGACTCCACGCCATAAAACGAAGAAAAAGAGAAACAAGAGTAGGTGGGATTGGCGGGCAAGGACTTATTGGGCAATTGTTACTATTGCTCCAATCTTTTCAGTTCCAGAAAAGTCATTAATCACAAGAGTCAAAAGTCACTGTCCTCCACTTTCACACATCAACGATGATGTATATCATGTTGTATCACATCTCTGTCTCGAGAGCTAGCACTGACACGATCAATTCGAAAGCGTAGCGACATCGCCTTTTGTCGGCGTGGTGTTGCAAATAAGCGAGGCTGTACCACCGTTATCGTATTTGGGAACAATATGGCTAGCACTCTTTCAACTGTGCTAGAGGTAGTCGTCACACAAATCAAACGAGTCAAGTTGCAAATCGACAAACACCAACAACAATGCACTTCACACTTCGCCACCTCCAAACCATCCAGTTAACAATCCTTACGTCTGCATCTCTGCTCTCAACAGCAGCCGGTGACTACAGTCCAAATCACAGCAACTTTGACATTCTCTCCGATGCCTCCTGTCCCAATCGCCACTCGGGTCGTCTCTCCATCGACCAATGCCGCGGCTACGTCGATTGCTTGAATGGGTTCGAAATAGATCGTGCCAATTGCGACGATGGAAAATTGTACAGTATGCGCTCCGAGAATTGCGAGGATGAAGCGATGGCGTGTCCTCGTGGTGTCAATAATGCAGATGATCAGCGAGACGGCGACGAAATGCAGTGCAGCGAGGGCTTGTGTCGTTCACCCGATGGAGAATGTGGCATTTTGCGTCAATGTCTGATTGATCCGTGTGAACTGACAGGGTGTGAGGACAATGAGGTCTGTCAGGCGAATTACTGCGGTGGATGTCATGCCATTTGTACTTTGAGATTGAATACTGTTGATCAAGTTATGGATGATAGTACAAGCACGAGGCCTGCTACTACAGATGCGCCTACTAGTACTACATCTGCAGAGACTACGCCTGATCCTCACATAGCCGACGATGGAGGCATTTATTTACCAGAAAGTACAACCTCACCTCAAGTGGTTCATGATAGCAAAGATGCAGTGGCACCTCATTCTACCACAGTAGCACCGACAACTACGGAAGAGACCACCGACATACCAACTACTGTGGCTTCAAAAACTACCGAGCAAGCGGTAATGGATCCTACACCAGCCACCAATCAAGTCTTTGTGCCATCCTGGACAGAACATACATGTATAGCAGCTGATCCTCAAGAGAAGAACAAGTCACACCGCCGTCTAGGCTCTTCCTGGCATTCATCCTTCAGTACCCAATACGAATGCTGCGTAAACAACTTCATCTACAGTCTAGAACTATTTGAATCATGTTTCGGATTTGATTTGGAGTTATTAGAACCAAACGGTTCGAAAGGAAAGGAATACTACCCCATATGGAAGGAGGGCAAATGCCAAGTGGTGGAAGGGACCGAGGATGGATGGTTGCAGACTACATTTCGAGAGAAGAAGTATTTGTGCTGTTTTGAGTATTTCAAGTGGCAGTTTGATGAGTGTTTGATTAGATGAATTGAATTGTGATGAAAAGTTGTTATGTCGTTCTTCTCTTAGCCATTTCTTTTAAATTGAATATTACTTAGGTAGAGCTGAGCATTATTCTTTAGTAATACGTCTTAGATGATATTAATTTCTTCACGCACTTCGTGACTTGAGCAGATGAAAGCTAAGCGGCCAAGTCAATAAGACGCCATCATGTTAAACAAATGCCTTATGCATAAGTACCTAAACTAAGAAGAACTAGAGCTTGGTCGAATTCAGTACATGCAAGAAAAACGCCCTCAGGATCGGGGTGCTTTGCTCGCATCCTCCGATACCATCTCCCTGGTGGCATATCCATAGTGTTGTGCATCAACGCACATGAACGCGTTATTAATCATGTCATAATCAAATTGATCTCTGTTAACATTGGGAGTGGCGTTCATGCATAACACACCAGTTGGGGCCCGAGGAAGCTGGAAACGAGACTGTCCCTGTGTGAAACTTGTGGAGTCGGCAGAGGCAAAAGATGTCCCGGCTTTCTTGGCATTAAAAGGTAGCCGGATGCTTTGGAGACTACTTGCATCGAGATCTCGGTGATGTTGCATTGCAGGCGAGTGTGACATTATGATGTTCCGTGCTTGATCCGTAGTCTGTTTGAAAAATGCCCTAGCCTCGTCAATACCTGACATCACAGACATCACAGGAGATGCAGTTTCGAGAGAGTATCGAACAAGTGCATTGGCGATCTCTCTTCCTTGTTCACTAGGCTGGATCACGCCGTCGCTCTTCTTCATCACAGAGGCAGAATCAGCTTGTTCCTCCATGTCAATCCTTGATGCCCGCCACTCTTGCACCGTTTTCTCGTACCTCATCTTATTGATGCGGGCCATATCTTCTAGCTCCTTCTTGTACGCGGGCGGAATCTTCTTCCATCGCGATGCCACGGTCGTTGCCAGGTTCGCGAAACCAACGCCTTTAGACTTGCTCGGTTTACTCTGATCTTCATCATCATCATCTTGCAACTTCTTCTCACAAAGGATCTTCTTGCGTTCGATCGCAAAGAAAATGTTGTAGGCTGACAATGGACGACGCGGCTTACCGGGAGTTTTATCTGCCTTCTTACCGGTGGCTTTCTTGAACGATGTTGGGCTTGATGCTTTCATTTTTGTGAACGTATGGTGTGTTGATACTTTCAACCACCCTCCTCTTCTTAAGTACTTTAACTTGTCGATGTCTGATTCCGGCTTGTGTTGGTTTCATGAATAGGTCAAGCCAGGCCAAGAGGCTTTTCTATTGACAGTTTCATTTGATTTGCAAGATAATTGCTGCATTGCAAATCGCTGATAGCCCCAACTTTCAGAAATTTTAGGTTAATTCAACAATGCGGACACAAATAATTCTCCGATGTATACCTTCTACGAGGTCAGTTGTGTCATTTCATATCTGTATATCCCTAACAATTATTTCTCTATTAAGGATAATCATGATTACGTAAAGTGTGCCCGCCCGCAGCAAATGCGGGTAGGCAGAGCCTTAGGGGCATTCTTAGCGAACTTATATTACATACATTTTCACGCTTTTCTTCTGATTGATTTTTTCGAGCAACTCCCGAAAACCAGTTTCGCCGAGTTTTTTGCCAAGTCACACGGCAATATCAACGAGTTACTTGGCAATATTGTCATGTCACTTGGAAAGACTCGGCAATATTCCCAGGTCACTTGGCGACACGTGGCGACACTCGGCAATACTCAGCAATATTGCCAAGTACTTGGCAAGACATGGCAACACTCGGCAACACGGAGAAAAAGGGAAGATTGTGTCCGTCTCCCGTCTCCACAATAAAAAATCAACATGACCAACAATAGCCATGACAATAGCGGCAATATCTCCCCTCACCGCTTCACCCAAACCACCAGAATGCCTCTGTTCTCCTTCTATCACCCCAGCGCATCATCTCAATCTCAACGCGCTTCTATCACCAAAGCCAAAGCATCCCTTTTCCACCACCCATCACCCTCACGACATACATGAGCGAAATCACATGTTTATGAGGCTGCACCCTTCTGCCAACGCATAGACAGCAACTACAGCTGAAATAAGCACCTGTATCCATTGCGATGGGTCTCTCTGATGGGGAAATGCTTTTGGAACGAAGAAAAGGTGAGTAGTATTGGCTTCTATATGACATTTTGCCTGAATGAAACTGTCCTCATCTCATGCGTCAGTACGAGGACGGAGATACTGACTTCTAGACAGCATCTTGATACAACAAAACCTCATGATTCCATTTCGATTGGTTAGTAGCGGCGGGAAATGCATTTGGAATGGTTAAAGGTGAGTATTATCGAATGATTCATCCCATTTTTGCAAATCATTGTACTCACTTCACACCTTTTACACAATACAACAACACAACAATTAACATGAAAAAAGTACTGAATGAGGGCAGAAATGTAACTTTGGTGGTGTGGTTTTGAGCAAATTTGGTTGCTACTTCAGAGGGTCGAATGAAGTCTGCAGTTTAAGGTTTGCCTTTGCGAACGAACTCAATTAATACTTATAGAACTAATCTAAGTAACGTAGTCACACAATAAGTTCAATTAAAAGTACCATCTGTCTCTGTCTTCAACCATCCTGCCTTTATTCGTCGTTGTTGTCCTCCTCCTCCTCCTCCTCCTCGAGCCCGTTACGAGTATCCTCGAACTCATCTACGTCATCTTCATCTTCAATGGTGTTGAGTCTCTCTGATTTAGTACCGCATTGAATCCTGATTGTCCCATTTGTATGAACTTGTTGACTGACAGTCCAAGGTTCCTTTTCATACTTGCTTTCTGACTTGCAGAGAATACCTTCTTTACGCAACAGTACTTTATCACCAACTGCATCATCCCATTCAACATATTTTTCACATGCTTTATTGCGATCTGTCTGGTGTTGCCTGTAGTCTCCAACTTTGTTCCAGTCAGCTAGGAAAGGTACATCGAACAACATGTCCCGACCAAAAATTGCTGCTCCTGGAGAGGCTTTAAGTACTGTATGGTAGGTAGAGCGTACGGCCCATGCAGCATCATTTAGGAAGTCTGCAACGTCACTGGGAGCTGCTGTATCGGCCATGTCTAATTCAGCAGTTCAAATCATATTGGCTAAAGTTTGATGAATACTCTCCAGTATTGCGTTCGCTTCTGGATTCTTGACACTGGTTGGCTTACGCTTGAGTCCAAATGAGTCGCAAAAGGACTGGAAGTGAAGCTTAAATTCACTACGATTGTCAGAGATGATGTTTCTTCAATGTGTATATCTACAAAACAAGGTTGCATATACCAACTTTG
>JALLPI010000416.1:0-20259 GCA_036939935.1 Cyclotella atomus | reverse complement strand
CCCCGGGTTGACCACTGGGTCAGAGGTGACTAAAATTTTTCGTCAAACCAATGACCAATGACCCCATTGCAAAGACCAGTCAACATGAGGGTAGTTTGCACTTTAGGGTTAGTTCTGAGTGTCTATATTGACTGAGATACAGGGGTCGGAAGATTGGGGGTCTTACTAGTTAAAGTTAGTAATTAATATTTCAATTTTCTCAATTCGGAACTGATGAAAAAATTGGGCAGCTCTTATTCTCAGCAACCACCCGGGCGATTTTCATTCTGAAAGTTGCGTTGAGCGGTTCAGACACTCAAGGACTCAACACAACTTCCAGAATGAAAATCACACCAGTGGTTGCTGAGAACAAGAGCTGCCCAACATGGGGGTGGTCAATTCCCCCAAGCGTACGGTAGATGAATTGATGAAGCAGAATAATCTTGATGAGCCTATCAAAATAGATCACAAAATCAACCATGTTTTCATTCAAGGGAGAAGATGACTTGCACTTTTGCGTTTGTTCCCTTTTTTGCGCCTCTTCTCTCCAGTTCTTCTGTAATCTGCTCTATAATGCCAAACTCCTTGATGGTGACTACTTTAATTGACAAATCTATCTTGCTGAAAAGCTAAACAAAACAACTCTCCTGCTTCTACTGCAACTCCTAATGACATCTAATGCTAATGCTAATGACTTCTTACTTTTTTGTTGATCATGAAGGTGGTTTGGTTTACTGTTGTCGATTGTGGAAAAGAGTGCTGGCATATCCAAATGGATAGGGCGCAGGGTGTCTGTGAAGCCCCAAGTGGAGAATCAATTGAAGTTTGAATTTGAGCCCATCATCTTCAACAGCCACAACCTGCAACAACGCAACGCACAACATGTAACATGGACCTCCAAGCCATACTCGACGCACCATCCTCCTCCTCTTCCTCCTCCTCCATGAAAGACCCATCACCCTACTCCAAATACAGATCAGAGCCCAATAATAAGCCACTATCATCCAATGACTACATCGGTGCAAGCTACGAAGAAGACGGCCTTAGCGATATTTCTTCCGCGTTAAATGAAGATGGCAGCTTCGGTTTGTTGGGCAGTAGCCAAAATCATCATCACGGTACCTCCTTTCGAGAGTCTTATAGGTTCAACCTTCAAAATAGCAGCAGTAATGATTCGGGAGGGGATGATTTGATAGCCAGTATTACCAAGGGGAACAGTAATGCTATGAGTATCAGCAGCAGGAGAGGGAATAATTTGGAGTTGGAGCGGATACTACGCGATGACGACGAAGAAGGCTGCAGTGGAGAAGACGATGATGATAACGGTGATTTGGCCTTGGTATCCTCTGCCAAAAAGAAGAGGTATAATAATGGCCGAGTATTAGAATCGGATATACTACAGTATATATTGAATGAAGAGGATGATGACAATAGCCGCGATGAGAATGATTCATTTGCAAGGTATACGAACAAGAGGCAGGCAATGGTGGATACTACACATCATCAATTGAATTCATCATTTGATTTGTCGATGTACTCGGGAGGTCAGATGCAACAACAACAGCCTACTACTATACCATTATCGCATTTTATGGAGGTGGATGCCATTTTGGATTCGGTCAAAGATGATGATGATGAAAGTGACACAGAGCAGGATATTATGAATGGTAGTTATTTGAGATATCATCACCAACGAATGCTTTCCTTGAATACCACTTCGGATGGAGATGATGATGAAGACTTGAACTTTGGCAATGCGAGCCTTATCATGATGTCTGATCCAAACAATAGTATAGCCTACGAGAACATGTCTACGCAGTACAAACTTTCGCGTCGAATCCCATCGCAAGAGGATGATCCTTATAAATCAGAGATTTATCGCTATGGGAATGAGCTCCAATCGACATTTGAGGGGGAGCAATCATTGAAAGAATACACATCCAGCTTTTTGCATAGACACAATGCCAAAGCAAAAGACAAAGGCACAGTATCCGAGGATGTAGATCAACAAGAGTTGGCTGCTCCTCTTTCCGAAGATCAACTAAATGAACAAATATCAAACATGTGTCTCCAAACAGCGGAACTGTACGAACGCCGGCTTCTCAAACCAAACAACCGCAATGTCATCTCTCCTCTGACTGTCAAACGACGTATGAAACCCAAGGTTACACTGCAATCCAAATCCAGGAGGGGCAATACTAACATGAACATAACAACAACAACCGCTGCGATGGCACCCCAACAACAACCTCAAAGTCAACCTCGATTCGGTTTCTCCGGTGGTATCGTCCAAGTCAAATCCATGGCCAATTTATCAACGCATATTCTTAAAAGCAATGCCCAACAGAGTATAACAACACAACGTGACTTTGGGAAAGAAATAATTCAGGCAGGAGGAGAAGGAGGAGGATTACCCACCACCATGGCTGTCAATTCCAAATTCATCGCCGTGGGAACACAACGCGGTGAGGTTTGGATCTTTGATTTGTTCGAACAGCTCAAAATGACATTAAGTGCCGAAGAGAGTACTACCGGTGTGGGAAATAAGAAAAAGAAAAAGACTCATCCTGTAACCTCGATTGATTTGCCTATACATGGTGATTATTTGTTGGTGGGGTATGGATCTGGAGCTATTGTCTTGTGGGATGTTATCCGGGGTGTGGTATTGAAGGGAATTTATGATTTGCATTCATCGCCGATTACTTGTGTGAGGTTGACTTCGTTTCCGATGGGGGGCGGGAATGACAATGATGTAGGTGCCGTGAGTGTCGATGCTTCTGGGTTGGTGAGCAAGATTGTCTTCTCGAAGGGGATGCTTTGGTCATCGTACTCGGCCGAAACTGAATGTCTGTTAGATGGTACTGCGGGACAGATACTTGCGATGGATACGTTGCCTCCGTTGGATTGTACGCAATATTTCGAAGGTGCAATGGAGTATCATCCTTCGGCTTACAAAATTGTTCTCATTGCATTGTCATCGGATCGTAGTTCTTTTGCAGTGTCCGTGGTGCCGAAGGTCAGCGTACTGCATAAATGGGGTAGACCGGCTGCCAATCGCGTTGATCCGACCACAACTGAAATTATGGATGATGGC
The DNA here is from genome assembly GCA_036939935.1 of Cyclotella atomus. NCBI lineage: Eukaryota > Bacillariophyta > Thalassiosirophyceae > Thalassiosirales > Thalassiosiraceae > Cyclotella > Cyclotella atomus. The sequence continues at coordinate 17,186 of JALLPI010000416.1, read as the reverse complement.
GTTTCGGATGTAACAATGTCATATGCACCAACCCTTGTCAGTTCTACGATAAATCACAAAACTTCAAATGCTCCTGAAAAGTTGCCTTTCCTGCCCTGCTTGTCGTGGGGATGGGGTCTTGTATCCGGTGGCAAGAACTCCCTCACTCCGATATTGGCAAGAGGTTGGGGTTGTTGTATACAATTTCTATGTGCAAACTTCCCGCCGTGTGAAAGCGACATAGAGCCTGATGACGGCACTGTTCATTGGCCAGCATTTGGTCTTCACGATGAATTTGATGCATCAACTCCAGTGGTTTCATTAAGTTGGCTTGGGAGCAGAAGTCTTGTATATCTGACTCTCTCTAATGAGTTCACTATCATCGATACTGTGATAATGACAATGCAGGAGCGACTTGACTTTTCTGGTATCAAGCTAGTGTAGTAAGTATTTTTGATCGAATGCTTTGCATTCGCACACCTGTTTTCACCAGCTCACCATTCTCTCGACAAAAAACAACAGTGCTGAATTTGCTTTGAGTAGACCCAAGTCAAAAGAAACAAACATATGTACTACATTCATAAACAGTATTCGATCAAATGATAATCGGTTGTTAGTTTTGTGTGAAGAAGAGGTGAAGCAAATTACTGTTTTGGGAATAACACAACAAATATCATCATTGGAGGAAAGAGGCCAATGGCTAGAGGCACTTGCGCTTGCATTGGATCACTATGAAAGCACCATCCATAGCCAAGAAGATCGACAGCGAGATACTACAGGAGGGACCATAACGCACACCGACGAGAGTCTTCTGACCGAGGATGAAGTGTGGATGGCAGATTTGTTGATGAGGTATCTTGTTCTGGCAATTGACAATGCTCCCGAACCCGAAATGCACTCTACGAACAGCCGTTTGAATCTCGCCCAAAGCCATTTTGAGATGTTGTCCGGGGTTTGCCTCGAGTACTGTGTTACGATGAAGAGGCTCGACCTTTTATTTGGTCCAATCTTTCGGTGCTTTTACGAAGCTCGATATATTAATGTCTTTCTCGATGTCATGGAGACTTACATTTTGAATGACAGATTGAGATTCATCGCGCCTGAGGCAATGGTGCTGTTTGTAGCTCATTGCAAGGATATGAAAGATGTATCAATGGTGGAGCGATGCCTTCTGCACATGGACTGTAGCCTAATGGACTTTGATTCAATATTGACTCTGCTCAAGAAGAATTCACTGTACACTGGACTGTTACATGTCTATTCCACTGGACTTGATGATTACACATCTCCCCTTGAGATACTTTTTGAGGCTATATTTGATGCACTCAACAGCTCAAATTGTATTCATAGCAATCGCCGCAAGGAAGGGGTACTCAATACCAAATTTGAGCAGACTGGGTTTAAGGCTCTGTAAGTTCTCAGGCGGATTGCTGCAACGATTTGTCTCACATATTTTAACTAAAGATTCTCTCGCAGTATGTACCTCCAGTACTGTTTTTCGGGCAAGTCTTTCCCCATGGGAGAACAAACTATTTCAGAAGAACGCATCCATACTGTTCGTGCTGAATTATTTGAACTGTTGCTTCGTGAAGTGGTTGTTGTGCCACATCAACGACATGGAGCAGCTACTCAGAGACACCACGGCGCTCGTTCTTCACCATACCCCTATCTCCGAGCTCTTATCATGGTTGACGCTAAAGCATTCTTGGATTGCTTGGCTATTGTACTTGATGATTCAGAAGCCAAGTTCGACGAGGCGACAAACATTGATGTTATTGGATCATGGGACGTTGAGTATGGAACTGATGATGGCCGTATCCGTAGTGGACTAGGTTTGAGTACCTCTTCTGAACGTGACCCCAAACTCCTTCCAGATAGACAGAATTTAGTCAATATTCTGTCGTCTATCTTTATGACTGATAACATCGTCACATTCGACCATCACTTCGGTGTGAGAGAGCCCGCCCAAGTAACAACGCATGCAAAGAACGCCTTTTTAGACTTCCTTGCAAAGTATCTTGAGCTTGGTGTATTTACTGCCCCGTGTTATCTTACTGCCGAGGTTATGACTCGTCTGTGCAGCAAAAGCAAGGCAGGGGCATCAGAGGAACAAGTATTGTCATTGTTGAAGGCGCTGCCTCGTTCGTCTTATGAGATCGATGAGATCCTTTACACCGTTGAACGCACGCACATGACTCGTTCAGCGCTATTTCTATATCAATCAGGAGTCTCACGCACAATCGACAGACCAAGTATGTCAGAGAAGTGCAAAGCATACTTCAATCGTGCCATTGACTGTTTCATGAAAGACGAAGACGCTGAGTTTAGGGAGAGATTGTTTGAGTATGTAAAGAAGGAGTGCTCTGGCAGTGGAACGGTGTCCTTTGATGGTAATTCGAGTTCGTTGCTGAGGAGAGTCCTGCTGAAGAGAATATATGAATTTGTCGAGCTCGATGCTGTTCAGACCGCCAAGCTAGTCGGAGAACTCTTTGTTGAAGACATAGACACAGTCTTGACATCTCTCAAGGGCGTTGATTCCGGCAGAGTGCAGTATTCCTTCCTTCATGCCATCATTTCTGAACTCTCTAAAGTTGACATCGTAGCAGCCCAAGAGCTCGGAGCAAACTTGACCAGCGAGCATCAGCACACGTACCTGTCTCTCATGGCTAGATTTCAGCCTGAAATGGTGTATTCTTACTTGTCTACCAACCAAAACTATCGTTTAGAAGATGCTTTGAAGCTTTGTCAGGATAGACGTATAACTGACGGAAGTGCCTACTTGCTGGAACGAATGGGTGATGTATCAGGTGCAATCATGTTGATGCTTCAAACGCTAGATACTCGTATGATTGGTCTCAAGAATCTCATCAAGGAAAGCATGGGTGGCGCATCTCTATATCGATCAAGAGTGAGCAGCGTGTCAACAATAAAAGCTCATATCAATGACAACGAAGCAGCCATTAAGGAGCTCGCGGGTGCAAAACAAACACTAGGCGCCGTATTGGACCTTTGCGAGCGAAATAAAAGTGATCACTTGATACAAGACAACGAACGTGGCCCACTATTGTGGTTTCATGTGTTGGACAGATTGGTGAATGCCAAGCATTTACTTGGAGCGAAAAATGCAACTGAATATCACATGGCAGCCATTTCTACGGTACTTAGTGAACTCCTGCTCATGACAATGCAGCGAATGACACATCACGTTTCTCATTATGACTTGATGCAAAAAATAACGGGAGATCACGCAGACAGTGATCTTGGAGAGTTTCGTGAAATGCTTGTTAGTATGTTGAAGACGTACAGCTCTGAGTTAGATGTATGTTCGACTGCTGTAAATGTGATGCATCATGATATTCGCGTCTTGTCAGTCCAAAGAAAGAATTTAAAGGTGAGTCAACCGTAACCCCCACCCTCGCTCATGGGCATGCTGACTCACTTAACTTTGACTATGAAGGTTCGAGGCAGCTTCATTCAAGAGAGCTCCAGAGCCATTCCAAAGAATGCTATAATGGAAATCAATCCATCAGGCAGTTTTCAGATAACATACGGCAGACGCAACAACATCCACAGCAGTAACATAATTCACACCAATTCATCAGTGGCATTAATGCAACGAAGAAAGAACGAGGTGCGGCTCAGTATGATTGGCGGTACAAGGCTAAACAAGAGAGGCAGAGGCAGCAGAGCATTGAACTTCATGACTGCATCAGAACGGCTATATTCATCAGGCGGCCAACTGAAGTCGGCATCTTTCTCTTTTGATGATGGTGGATCACGGCTGGTGGGTGCCCTTACGGAGGCACAAAATGTCGGAAGCTTATTTTAACATTGACATGTTCCTACATCTGAATCTCTGATGGTTAATATTGCCTCCAGGGTAAAATGAAAATTGTGTCTCTATTTCAATCTATAACTTCCCAACAACAATTCACTGTCTTCGTAGAGCCCCCGTTTTCCATCAAACCAACAGTTTGTGAACTCAAACCACTTCCTCGTCAGCCCCTTCAGACATCTCTGTTATAACAGCATCTTGTTGTGACACGGATTCATTGCTTATATTGAAAATACGTCGAATCTCATCAGCCGATTTTCCCTAACAAAGATGTTGTTGTTGTTTCAATACAGACAAGATATGAGGGCACCAACCAGAATTCAAGCACACTAAAATACAAGCTTATCTCACCTTGATATAAAAACTAACAGCCAAACAAGTAAGATCCAACAACGGTTTGATATCCATAAAATTTGCTGCCGTGACCAATTCAAACATCATGACTTGATCCACGTCGACAAAGTCAGCATACCACTTTTGTACTATTTTGGCCATGTCCAATGTTTGGAGGGGGGTTGTGATTGGTGTCACTGTTTTTTCGTAGACGCGAATTGTTTGAGGTGAAAACATGTTAAGAAGAAGCAAAGAGGTTAGAATGATGCTATATCTGAAAGAACGTATTCATACATCTTCCCAACAAACCAAAAACTCACTAGGTTCTTTACTGTAATGCACGCAATATTGAACCACCTTCTCCAAAACACTGGATCTGACGTTACTAAGCGGGATTTCTACGTTGTTGCCGTCTTCATCGTCGGTGTCGTGCTCCTCCTCTTCGCCCAGTGTCGTCACTACTAGATTGGACAGCTTGGCGATTTCAATGGAGAGTGGGAAGATGTCTCCCTCCTTGCTGACCTGTGTTTGGGAAGAATGGCGTGAGATGTCCCTTCACAATAAAGTAGCGACATTCAATAGGTCGGCAAGGTCAATCTATGCGATCACTTACCAACTTGACAATTCCGACAGTGTTATCTTCATCCATGATTCACTAATATATTATGACGCCTGTTAACAGCAGCGGCGGAAACGGTTCGTTGTTGCTAGATAGCTGTTGCTTCTGACGTGCTGCAAGGCGGGTGTTATTGTTTGGATAATATCTATTTATGGGTCCCTTGTTTTCGTGTTTGGTTGCTGATGGCGGGAAATCTCATAGCTTTTTCAGTTGGAAGCAATGTTTCGAATACAATTGATGCCAATGTTGTTGCCTTCGGCCGTCGATGGGGATGGTTCGGTTGCATTGATCATCAACGACAAAACCACTAGATATGCATATTACCTCCAGAGAGAGCACAATTGACGAAGCCACAATGGCGACCGCTCTTCTCGACAGCACGATAACAATCCGGAAAATGTTTGATGCTACAATTGTACCAATCGAATTCTCCGCCCACGCAAAGCTTCACGAAGGAGACGATGATCAAACCGACTACGATACCGAACACGAGGGCAGTGAACCAGAAAGTCGTGATGAATTCGATCAATTCGATGATTCCGAGCACGATACCGATCGATCTGTCACATCATATGCTTCAACTTTAATTTTCAACACGTGTCCACAAACTACAAACAGAGAAATACCAATTGACCACGAACTCATACGAACAAAAGCCTACAGTCTGTTACTTGCAAGTCCCAAATCAGTCAATATCAATCGATTTACCAGCTCGTTTGAAGAAGAAGGACTATATGGCGTATCTATTGGGATATTTCAAGCGGTGGCTTCGACGGCGATGCAATTTGTAAATGAGTTGGGTAAACATCCTGGATTGAGGAATGCACGTGATGAAAAGGCAGAAAATCAAATTGTATTGCAATTTACTGATACAGTGGTTGATTTGGTGTTGAGAGTGTTTGGGGTTGTTCAACCAAAGTCGTTTTATAGGGTTACAATCAAACGAGCAGAGTAGATGAAGTCGATGGTTTGAGGCGGTACTTTGAGAACTTATCGATTTCAAAGCAAGGTGGCTTTACAAAAGTACACAACATGAAGTGTATGATGACTCGGCAAGCTTGTATTGTGTCATATTTTTTATCTGGAATAGGTATCTCATCATAGAACCATTGAAATAGAATGCTTCAAATGATAGAGAATACTGTTACCGTCAACTCAAGCTGTTTACCTCCAATCCCTCTTTTGATCAGAAAAAGGTCTGTCATATGATCAGTTGCAACTGTGTGATTATGACAATTGCATTGGCTATTTTTGAACTTGCTGTTGGTCTTGTCGGGTAAACCACTTGCTACTTGCAAGTATGCCATACAACTCTCTCATGTGAAAGTACATCAGTTACTAGTAGTTACAGCCCTTCCACAGCACCACCACCACCACCAGCAGCAGCAGCAGCAATAGCAGCAGCAGCAGCAGCAGCAATAGCAGCAGCAGCAGCAATAGCAGAATCATTGACAAGCACATCTAGCTCATTTATAATACAAATACTTAGTGGTCCTTCTTTGGACTTTCCAAGACAGTTTTTCTCTTCCAGAAATTTTCTCTTCCAGAAATAGCAAAAAATGCTATCATTAAGTGATTTATCTCAAACATCCCCATCAAAATGGCCACAACAAACAAATTTTGGGCGACTGAAGAGCATGGCAGAGAAAATCTGCAACACCACCCCCTAATCCAACTCCAACCATTCAACCCTATCCAAACTCTTCAATAAACCATTGAATGGACTATTCTTATCCTAATCACAGTAACAGTATGGTTTGATGCTCCTAGTGCTACAACCAAGTCTCTACCAATCACTGTTTAGCAAGTTAATGTCCCACAGAACATGGGAGCACTCTCATGCTATGGCGCTAATGGAAAGTGCATTTTGCCTCCTGATCAATCCTCATCAGTCACCAGCAAATGGTCGACGACAAAAATGCTTTCATTGTTGTTATGGTGACAAATGTTCGCCTCAACTAAGACCAATGAATGTAGGAGCTGAGTGATCATGAATTGAAACATTGATATTGACCTCAAAAACAAGCCTAATGGTCATTTAATGTGCTAGAGTGGTATTTTTGCCCCTGTTGCCAGATCAACTGGCAGCAGACCTCAAAAATACCCTTGCCAAGTCCTCAGAATGCATTTTTTGCATCTGTTGCTTGGCCAATGTCTTGGAACACACCAAGAAAAGAAGTTTGGAACATTGTGCATCAAATGGGAGGCCCTCGTTCTCAAGCAATTGTATTTTAAAATTGATTTTGGGCCATTTAGACCAAAACTGTCAATCTCAGAACACTGAGTTCTCTCGGGCTGGTGGAAGAAAGGAGCAGAAACTAGCTCAGAGTCTCCTTCCAATGTGATGGAAACATTGCACACCAAACAGGAGACCATGGATCTTGAGAGCCCAAAAACGTAGATAAAAGATGCTTTCTACGGACTTCACAAGGGTAAAATTTAGCAAAAATACTAATACAGAAGGAGTCCTCCAAAATTAAGAAGATTCAGCACTGTGTATGCAGGAAGCCTCACAGCTTAGCTATGCTATGCTCTGCTTTCTGTCTTGAAGCCTGTGATGGTGATCAACTCTAACTGATGAAGTTATACCAAGCTGCAGCCTTTTAAGAATGCTAATGACTATCACCAGTTGGGCTACTTATTCTGGCATTTTCCTTATTACTTGTTGAGTTGCTGGCACCCCAAGGGAGGTCAGTTTTTGGGTGTTTGCAAACGTTTGTGCAGCTGGGAAGGGCCCCGTGTGCCCAGAATCAAAATTAAGCTCGCAAAAGTTGAACCCTGAGCATGTCTTTGTTGTGAAGCCCTGGAAGATGGAGCAGAGAGTATCAACATCAATCTTGAAGGAGTCGGTGTTGAATTTGGCCTTGGTACATGCAGTATTGTGATAGACGGATTGATCAGCAACAATTTGTGTTTGGTGGAGCTTGTAGAGACTCATGAGCCAGTGGATCCAGCATTCGATGGAGATGGAGGAGAATAGGCGGTTTATCCAACACAAATAGTTGATGTGATGCTTCGACAATGGTGAAATTCATAACAAAGTGACTGTGGAAAAGCATACAACATGTGCATATATTTAGTGTAATACTTGGTGACAAGATTGTATAGTATCATTTTTTCACCTGACCAATGAAATAGAATGCTTGAAACAACTTGAAATGATAGAAACCATCCACTCAAGCTGTTTACCTCTAATTCCCAACTGTGATCAGAGAAAAGGTCTGTCATGTGATCAGTTCTAACTGTGTGATTATGACATTGACATAGGCTATTTTTGAACTTGATGTTGGCCAGAAGGTAAACCACATGCTACTCAAGTAGCCATACAACTCTGTCATGTGAAAGACAGCCCTTCCACAGCAGAAGCAGCAGCAGCAGCAATAGCAGAACCATTGACAAGCACATTTAGCTCAGTTATAATACAAATTACTTAGTGATCCTCCTTTGGTCTTTCTCTTCTAGACATAGCAAAAACAAAAAAGCTGTTATCAAGTGATTCATCTCAAACATCCCCATCAAAATGTCCACAACAAACAAATTTGGGGCAACTGAAGAGCATGACAGAGAAAATCTGCAACACCACCACCTACTCTAACTCCAACCATTCCACCCTATTATCTGAATCCGAACTCTTCAATAAACCATTGAATGGACTGTTCTTATCCTAATCACAGTAACAGTATGGGCTGATGCTCTTAGTGCTACCACTAAGTCTCTAGGATCACTGTTTAGCAAGTAGTTAATGTCCTACAGCTACAGACCACGAGATCACACTGATGCTATGGCGCTGATGCAAAATGCAATTTGCCTCCAGATCAATCCTTACCAGTCACCAGCCAAAGGTCAACAACAAAAATGCTTTCTTTGTTGTGATGGTGACAGTGACAAATGCTCACACCAACTAAGACCAACAAACGAAGGAGCAGAGTGATCATGAATTGAAACATTGACATTGATCTCAACAACAAGCCTAATTGAGCTGGATTCTTGTTAACTTCTGCGCCGTTTGCATTCATTCCTCCTGAAAACTTCTGAGTTGGAATACTGCAGTGACTTTTTTTCTCGTTGCAGTGCTGCCATGTTTGGCTCGCCCGGCCCCCCATCCCACCTGAGGAAACATATCTACCCTTATTATAAGGACTGATGTTGCAATAAGATAGGTGAGTACTTAAAGTGAAGATATCAGATATCCCTATTTTTTATTTTTGAGTTCTCCTTACTTCAAATGATACGTCGTGTGGAAGACATGGAACGAATTGACTGTCTTACGTGTTTTTGGAAGACATCTGTCCATTGATCCGTCATTTTGATCTACGTGTCATAGACCCCATCAGTTGGTACATACTCTTATCCCTTCTGGGAGCTTCTTTGGCTTTCTTTCGTTGTCTTGAGGTTGACTGACGATGACGTAGATTTCGCATTTCGCCACTCCATTCTGGCGGGAAACGTGCGAGAGGAGAGAGGGAGGAAAAATTCTGTCGTCCCCCATCCCATCACGTCAACACTCAACGCCTGCACCATGACGAAGCCGCCGGCCACAAAACAAAGAGCCAAGCAAGCTCAAAGCCTGTGGTGCACATACATCTCCTACCTCAAACCATGAACCTATCAAAGCGCTCCTCATCCAACTTTACAGAATTCATCGGTGACGTAACTGACCTTAAATCCAAACAATCTGCGTCAAACTTTTCTCAATTCATCGATATTGAATCGAAACCTTCAGTGGGTAACATGACTGAATACATTGGCGATGTGTCTGCCAGAGATGCACAAGTTAGATATGATCATGTCAGCGAGGCAATCAGCACCGACGAACGATCCAAGAGCCAAGAGAGCAAAACTACAAACGAAGATGGGAATTGGTTTCGAGGCCTGTCGAAATCATTCGAAGAAGAAGGAATATTTGGCCTTTCCTTCGGCATTGTTAACGCAGTGACCTCCACCGCTATCAATGTAGTCACTGGCACAGCTTCCAATGTGGGAAATATGCTCACCAATCACGAACACAATGAGAGACGTATAGTGAAAGACAAGTATGCACCAGATGACAATCAAGAAAAGAAGGGGGCAGTATTGCAATTTGCATCCTATATAGCTGATATTGTGTTATCCACAGTCTCGCCAGTCTTGGATTTGCATTTCTTTGGATTTTCTCCCAATCCTCGGGCGGATGTGCAATTATCTGTTTATTGGGATTCGCCATCCATCAAGAAGTCAATAGGGTATTTAAGTGGACACCCGGGAGATGATAATGTTAGTTTTATGGGAACGGAAAGTGTGAACTTTGATACTAGAAGTGTGGGATTTTTTAGTGCGATTACTGGTGATGAAAGGAGTGTTGCGGAAAGTATGATGACAGATGATTTTTATAGCGCGGTTAGTAAAGAAGAGGCTGAGGAATTGGAGGTAGAGTTTGTATAGTGCCGATGAACTCTCCTAATGTATAATATATTTTAATTGGTACTCAAGTGGCAAGCTTGCTTTAGTTTTACTCAGTTGAAGATTCGGCGTTGATGTCTTCCGCGGAGCTCAAGATGTGATGTGTGCAGAAGTCCAAATTCTTGTCTTCAAACCTGTAGAATGATTCGACATCAATAATACATTTGTGCCCAAGTGATTCCATGACACCTATCGAATCAAGTTGATCTACATCTTTCATGTTGATATTAGTACCTTTCTCAACACCAAATAACATACTCGTGCGAGCAACTGCGTAGTTTGACGGTTTGCCCATGTCAGTGTCATTGTTTGAAACGATTTCGGCAATCAAGTCTCCAACGGAGTCAGAAAAGTAACTCCAAAAGTTTTGAGTCTCAATCATACCTCCTTTTAGTAGCACTGCTTCAAAGGCTTGGCGGTATGCCTTGATAGCACCATCAACATCATTTGTTGCCAAACGTAAATCTCCCAGTGAGATGAGCAGGAGGCGTCTGCGATTGTAAACGAAGAAGGGAGTTAGATTCCTTAGCAGGCCCACGATAATATATTTCAAAATCTTCCACCTTTGTTTCTGTTCTGGACTGTGAGCTAGACCAACAAGTACCTCAGTCATTGCCGATTGAAGCCTTCCAGCTTTGACCAATGACTTAGCCATCAGGTGACTTATTTCAGCCATCTTCCATCTAAGGTAGCTCGAAATGGGAACCTGCTGCACTGCAAGATGTCGAATTTGGTCTTTAACACATGTTCGAGCCTTTTCGTATCGGTTTGCTGCCTCTACATTGTTGCCACCAAGCTCGGCCAGCTGTGCGGCGGCTCTCCAATAAGAGTGGCAGAAGCCCGACCATAACACAGAGCCTTGGCTGTTGGCTGGCAGCATCAAGGTGCTATCACAAAACGAAAGTTCACAAGCATCGATACTTTTGGCTCTGTAATCATTGGCAATATGAAGTGCTTTCAAGTATGAAGTAGGTGTTTCAACAAAGGTTGCATTCAATTTAGGCTCCGTGTAATCGTACACTGATTCGCCTTCTTTTGCATCCATCGCATACCCAAGCCATTCTACATCTTCCAATGACTCGGAACTTTTGAAACCAGTATAGATGGCAGCACCAACCCATTTACCTCTTTTACTTTTGATAACTCTAAGCAGATCAAATCTATCAGAACCACGCTTCAATAATTCATACCTCAGCTTATCATCTACTCTCAGCTGGTAAACATCAGAGGCAGAGGCTAGTTGGCAGTAAATCCCAGAAGCGGCAAAGTCTCTATTTGAAAATCCAGTAATACTCAGACATTCTCTCGAATGAATTGCTGTAGAGCATTCGGTAGAGAGTGTATTTGATTCCTTGAAGGAGTTACACCCTTGAATTAATTCTTGGTTAGTACCGTTCAATACCGAAGACCTCGATTCACCGATGACTGTAGCAAGACAAAGTGCTAGTGAGAATGCCTTTAGCATTGTTTGTTTGATACTAATCAATTATTGTAGTTTGGCTACTTGCCACTTCAATTCAAATTTAAACAGCTTCAGCTGAAGAATGAATAAGTACCCTGTGAATGTACAATATGAATATATTACGAGTCTAAATTAAATAACAGCAGTATCATGCAATCATTCTTCTTTAAGTAGATTTCCTGAGCGTTTAGCTAGAATGAGAGAGAGAGCTTTGTCTCACCATCTTTGTAGCAGTATAATTAAGCGGTACCTTAGCAGGTTTGCCCTATCAAGGATGGTTTACGGATATAGCCTTTTTGTAAGCCTCGTACAAGGCATTTTTAGCCGCCATGGCAGCTTCGCAATGATATACCTGAGCCGGTTCGGTAGCTACATTTTTTACAACTGTAACGTTTGGTTGGACTACAAGCACTTGACCTTGAAGGCTTGAAAGTGTGGTCATAGGAGAGCTTGTAGAACTTGCACTCATAGTTTCGATATCCATACCTCTTGCGGCCATTTCCATTCGAGTATTTTTAAGTAGCGAGGCGAGGGTATAAGCTTTGTATTGTTCGCGGAAGTTATCCGCCAAAGCCTCCTTGGCTGAAGCAATGGCAACTTCTTCAGCTGTTAGCTTGGCAATTGAGACGACCGTGTCATTCATCATGGTTGACGATGGTACAGTCCTTGTGGAGATGGACCGAGGCACTAAGTTGTGAGCCTTTTTAGCTTGTTCAAAGTAGTAAGCCAGTGTCTCCTTTGCCTGTTCAACAAAGGTATCATTCTTCATCCCACGCTCCATTCCTGAATCGGAGTCCTTGCTCACAGTATCCTCGGCACTCAAACTGCTGTCGAACGAGCCAGCGCGTTTCACGGTCAACAACGATGTGTTGTTCGGTTTCATCTCGACATTACTTGGAATGCCTTGAGCGCATTGCAATGATGACAACCCATGACGTTTCTTGAGGGGCAAGGATGATCTCAGCGACGCTCCAGACGTGGACACGGTGACGGCTGCAGAGACCACAGGCTTGATTTCATTCGAAGTCTGACTCATGGTGGATGAAGAACTAGTGACAGACCTGGCACAATCCGACTTGATAGACTTGCGACTCTTGGCACAGCCCATACCTCGACAGGCCTCGGGATCATCACGACGAAATAGCTCGTGGTAGAAAGCACCGGCATCTGGCCCATGAGCGATTTGACGAAAGCCCCATCGATTGAGTTTGCGAGTGAAGGAAGTGTAGCGCACATGTCCGGATTTGGCCCCGTCCGGTGTGAAGTAGAGGGGTAAGACACGTGTAGCCAATACGTCGGGTCGTAGAATTACGAAGGATCGACCATGGGGCAGCCAAGTGATTGCATCGTGCACCGAAGGGTCGGATAGGAGAGTGTGCATCCTCATGGGGAACTTGGCGCTGCCTTTGGTTACTGGGATGGAGGGTGGAGCCTTCTTGGCACAGAAGGATGAAGTGGCTACCACAGACGGAGAAGATGAGGCTGAGGCTAAGACCTCAAGATGTGTCTTTCGTAGCTCTGCCAGGGCAGTGGCCGCTTCCATTACATTGTTATCATCTACTAAGTTCATGGCTTGGACAGTGATGCTGGGCTGGATCCGATAGACTAGCAGAAGTATTGGGATGAAAGATCGCGGCTATTCTGTTCAATTTGAGAGGAAATGAATGATGACTTGGTGCTGCTTGGCTTTGATCGTTTATTGAGAGGTTGTGTTTTGTTGGTGAAGCGTTACTGAGTTGGTCAGGTGCTTTGTAATTTGTAATAATATCTGTGTCAGTGGGGAACTCGTTAATCGTTACAGCTGTTGTTTGTGAGGTGTCATCCGTTCGTCAGACGGCTTAAATGCGTGTAGAGACTTGTGGAGATCTCTTCAGGATTGCTTTGTTGTTCACAGGTTCCACAAGTGAGATATAGAATGTGTTCTCCACCGAAATTCATAATTAATTTCACTTATACTTCTTTAAATGACATCATAGTACACAAAAACTATAATAGTGATTCATTGTCACGAAGTACAACGTGTTCGGTTGGTGTCAGGCGTTTTCTCTTCTGTCTTTCTGAGAGCTACAGATGGTAATTTCGACATTTTCTCAAACGGACACAAATTCAAATGATTAGTGTTTACTGAAAAATGATTTTATAAGATAGGAACAGCTGAAAAATGAAAATGAACAATGTCAATATTTCAATACCACTATTTGGCAGCAGACCCACACCACCTTGCTTGTGGCTGAAGATGTATTTCAACAACAGAGTTAATGCCTCCTGCAGCAAAGCCAAGCCCTCATTTCCTCTGTCGCATACTACGACTGTAGAGTGTACTGTTGTTCACCTGGACCTGGACTTGAACTGAACAGACGAACACCAACCACTGTCCATTACTGAAGACATCATCTAATAATCAACCCAGACTAGCGGATTGGGAGAACATCAGCAAGGAAGATCTGTTAATAACAATCTTAGAATGTGTGCTGCAACTTTGATCCTATGAGAATAAGCTCAAAGATGCTGCAACAGAAGCAACCAATAAGAGTTCTGTGTGGGAGGCACTCTGCAAAGTGTAAGGTCAACGGACTAGCACTTGCAGCTTGAAGCTGCATGGCTCCAGCCCTGAGTCTGTTTTGCCAAAGACTTCTAGACACTGGGAAATCCAGTATGAGTGTGGTACTTCTTTGGTTACAGTCCCATCACTATCAGTGTAGAAGTACTGAAGCAGAGGACTGACATCTCCCATTCAAAATGGATATTGGAGATCCAACCAATGATATTTGTCCAGCAATTAGTTATGTTTGTTGATCAGTTATACTGTTTACTTTCTGAAATGTTTCGTGAGAACTACAAACTGTGTGATACGAAGCAAAGCCTGCTATTGATTATTGATCACAATAGCTATAATTTCTAAGACCAAACAATGATTAGATTATTACTCTGACAGGCCATGCGCCCAAGTGTTATCCTGTTGTAGTTCTCCAACCAAGTCTTCAATGGTTGAAATTATCACTACTGTATGTTCATCAATTCATTAGTCACTGATTGACTTCTAGAGCAGCTCCGTCGGCAGATTTGTTCATTTTGGTTGTCGATGGAGCTCTAGAGAAGCTTCGATAGAAATACATTTATTTTCCTTCAGTTGTGGTAGTTTGGTAGATCAGGGACAAGTGTAGACCTCTTTGTAGATCGAGAGTTGATAGACCTCCTCCTTCCATTGTGGTAGATATCAACCGGCCTTGTCTTTGGTAGATCAGGGACAAGTGTAGACTTCTTGGTAGATCAAGAGTAGATAGACCTCTTGCCTTGGTAGATCAAGGACGAGAGTTGGTATTGGTAGACCTCTTGCCTTTGGTAGATCATGGACAAGAGTTGACCTGCATCCGTTGTGTTAGATATCAGTGGGTGTCAAAATAGAAAACAACAAAACAACATCATCACGTGTCTGCCCGTGTCGAATCCACCACCAGTCCATCTTCTGTCTTCTCAGCAACCGGCGTATTGTTACATCATCCACCTACCGTTACCGTGCCTTTGCTGTTGCAACAGCCACTCTTATCATCTGTGCAATGATGCTGGCACCAATGGTTTATTCGGAACCAAGTGCAGTGTGCAGTGGCGTCATTCCCATGAGATTGTGCAATCAGCCTTGCCCCTCCCTTCGCTCCTGGGATGCATCCATCATCATCAGCTCAAGTCACGGTCATCGTCAGTGCTGACCTTGACCCAGATCCACCACCACCACAGCAGCTGCCTATTATTGTTATTGGATCAGACGCACCATCGATTCATTGCTTGCCGTTGGATTGTGGAGGTCTAACCCTGATCCGGTATCTTTGAAGTCTGCTTTCTTTTTCGACGCTCATCACAACTAAATGGACAGCCATCTCACACGGTCACGTATCATACCAGCTTTTGGCCCACCATCGAAAGTCCCACTCATCGACATCAACACAAACAAAGTGAAAATGAAAATGGCCGCCACCACCCTCGATTCTTCCATCAACAACGGCCATTTAACAACTTCTCAGACCTCCTGTGTGAAGTTGATCCATTGTTTGTCGCCCAACATTCCAACGCAGCACATCTGTGCTACTTTTTGTTGCTGCAATAGCACCATTCCATCAAAGAACAAGATGAACCGATGACAAAGCATTCGATAGCCATCTGAAATTCATCGACCAATACTACGAATGCATCCATCTCTGCCAGAAGCAGCTATCATCCCAATGTCTAATGGGCAGTGCTTCCACCACCACATACCCATCTGAATCTATTGTTGGCTGCTCAATACTTCATTTGCTGCCTCTTATTGCTGCAGCCACACCGTCCTTTCACCCAACACGACGATCCAATCACAATTCATTCCATCATCCTCCGCAATGCACCAATGAATCCTACAATTGTTGGACACCAGGAAATTGATTCTGGCAGATCATTTTACCCCCGGATATATTTGCCTCTGATGTGTTTTGTGCACCGCTGCCGCTGCCGCAACCACCTTTGCATTGCTGCCTCAGTCCTCATTACTGTGCATCCAGCAATGGATCAACATGGCAAGCTCGCCCTACAGCTCGCCACTCCTCAATAGGAACGACAGCTACAGTCACTGGTGCTGCAGCCAGCTGTCTTTGTGATTGCCAACTGGCCTGTTTTCTGTGCTGCTTCTATGGTCGGGTCTGTTGCATTTCATTTCTGGGCTTCAAGTTGAGACCGAGACTCTGCCTTGTCAATACTGGGTCACGTTCAAATTATGGCATCTGTGTGTGCTGATGACACAGCTGAACCCCGTCAAAGCCTGTCAGCAGCTGTCAATCAAATTGAAATTGGACCTGGTATCTCTACTGTTTGACATGTCGACTGACTCAAATGCACACTGGGACTGCTGCAGCCACCACGGCCGACCCCACTTGCCTTCGTCTTGTCGAACTGTAAGGGTTGTCAAAATTATTTTCTCAGTAGACGCAGATGCCATGTCTGCAGCTAATTTAGACGAACAAAATTACTTAAGGATTATTCCTTACTATCAGATCTACGTCTGCGATTATTTTGACGGCTTTTGCTGAAGAAATTGCTACCTGTCGATCCCGAAATCAAGCAAGGTGTACCCGCCCTCAATGTTTCCACCATCAATCGAAGCTCTTCGCTAGTGGCAGCGGCAGCAGCAAGGGCAGCGGCTGTGTTGGTGCCGTCAATGGCTGAGTTATTGCTATCGAGGAAGGACACATCAAAGACAGGTGCGCAGGTGTTATTTGGAAAGGGAGGTGGCAAGCCGGACAAGCCTAGAGCTGCAGCCGCCGCAGCATCATTATTTGTGCTGGCAGTAGGGCAGGATAATCCTGCAGGCGCCGCTGTGGGAGCTGCTGCGGGAGGCACCGGCGTTAGAACCATGGCGTTAGATAGTTGTGTCCTCATCGCCTCGTGCGATGAAAAAATGGTGGATAATGACCGCAAATGACCACAGATGACCGCAGAGGTGATTCGTCTGAGGAGGAAGATTTTTTGAAGGGATCAATTGCTCTCTACAAAGG
>JALLPI010000415.1:0-38745 GCA_036939935.1 Cyclotella atomus | reverse complement strand
TCACACTAGACCTAGTAAATATCCCTAGATTATCCCACTATTTTGGACTATGTGAATTTGATTTGCTCGGACACCCTATCTACGTCGACCTACCTAACCAAAGCGTGGCTCATAGATTAGATAATATAGTGGGCTATATTACTAATATTTTTTTGAGAATGTCTTACTTGCCCACTCACATCAATATTTGCCCCCTAATATTACAAGCCTACAAAACGCCGGCAGTGAAGTGACGGCAGTTTTCGTTTTTTCCACGTTGTTGACACGCAGCGGAGTCCACACAGTAGAGAAACGAAGCAAGAGGCTGTAGCAAAGAACAAAAGCAACAAACACAACGGTGATGAATCTCGTTTGAAACACTGCAGTTGATTGGACTGTGAACATAATAATAGATAGTACACCGGTTGCAATAGAATAGATCGAAACCATGAAGACCTCCCTCTTAATAACATGTTCCATCGCCTCTTCGTCCGCCTTTGGCCGTCCACGTTCACGTCGGTCGGTACACAGCACTGCACAAACAAGACGGCAGCCGACAACAGCACTCGAGATGAAGCCACTTCCCTCCTCCGCCGAAAACGATGCCCTGACTTTATCATCGGAGCGAAGAAAAACGTCACTGGCAGCGGCCACACTCGAATCGATGGACGAGGAGCCCTTCTCTTTACCACGGCTGCCGAGCTACAATTCGGAGACTTTCGGCGCGGTAGCTCAGGTTACATCGGCATCGCTGCTCGTGACTGGCAATACCGTCGGATCGTCCATGTTCGTGCTGCCTCAGGCTGTCGAGAGCGTAGGCATGGCTTGGGGCTCTGCTCTCTTTGTTGGTGCGTAGTGAGAAGTATACTCCAAGTTGATTGTTGTTTGTTGTTAGCACTTACATTGCTCACGCTACATCCAACTATCTATCTATCTGCAGGAATCTACCTGTACAACCTCATCTCGGGCCTGATGCTTGCCGAAGTGGCCATCAACCTCCACGAAACATCCGACTGCGAGGTCCCCTCCTCCTTCAAGGATTTTGCCGACTGCGCCATGGCCGACAGTACTTCGGCGGGAAATGCCATCGGTGCCGCTTCTCTATTGATGAACAGCTGCTTCTTATCGTACGGCATGGTCCAAGTGGGGTCCTTCGTCTCCGATACGATGGATGTGGGCTTCTTGGATCCCACGGCTGTGGCTGCGCTCTATTCGTTATTGCTCTTGGTGGCATTTTGTACTCAAAAGACTTGTGGTATTGAAACGATTGCCAATATGGCAGTTATGGTTCTATTTGCGAGCTTTGCTTCGCTGCTGTTGCCTAGTTTGGCTCATGTCCATCCTCTGTTCGAGGCATTCGCAGCCTCTTCATCTGCTGCTACCACCACTACTATGCCGGATGGATCGCTGGCATCGGCACTATCGGCAACGATACCACTCATTGTCTCCACCATGATTTATCAAAATATCGTCCCGTCCATCACCAAACTTCTCGATTTTGATAGGACCAAGTCCACTATTGCTATTGCCTTGGGATCCTTGCTCCCGATGCTCATGTATGTGGCTTGGTGCTTTGCCGTGCTGGGCGGAGGATTGGATACATCGTTTGATAATAATGGAGTGGCCGGTGCCATGTTTGCTGCCTTTACTGCTAGCAGTTTCGTAGGCAGTTCTATAGGCTGTGTTTTAAGTTTAGCCGAGGAGTACGAGAGTATTCTTTCCAGTGCAAAAAGACGAGGAGATTTGGATTATGAAAAAGTGGATTCCTGTGCGATGACCCAGTGTGGATTCTCCGTACCAGCCGTCGTCATGAGTGTATTACCTCCTGCGGCTGTGGCTCTGGCAGCTTCAAGTGGTACCGATGGAGCATTCACGGCACCTCTGCATCTATCTGGTGCGGTTATTGCTCCGTTTCTGTATGGGCTGCTGCCCATTATGCTTTTCAGGAGTATGCAATCTGATGCCAAATCGGATGTTGTTAGTTCTGATGATTTCAACTTGATGGACACGATACCTCAAGTTTTACTGGGTGCAAGCACTGTTGGACTGCTTGGTAATGAATTGGTCCATGATGTTGGCAATTGGTTGTCATGAGAGTTTTTGTTGTCATCGTACGATGCTCAATCTGTAATATTAATGTTAAGAATGTAAAGTACACAATAGATCCAGTTCGAGGTAAATATTCCCAATGCGTTTATTCGTCACTCTTGACTCCATTCACAACTGCACCCAACGCCCTACCCACCATTTCTGGGTTCACACTTGAACGAAGTAAACGCCATGTTGCAAGCCTATCTTATCAAACCGCGAAGGTACAGTTTTGGCACTCGCGGCAGCGTCATGATTACTCTTATTTTACTACTTTTAAACAATAGATGACCTAAGCCCCGAGCCATATGTTAATCCAAGTTGTAAGTTGTTGCATAGTGCCGAGCGCCCTTGTTCAAATCTTGCAAATACTATCATCATTACCGGCTGGTAATTTGTCACTAATCAAATCGGATAATATGTAGCAAATGGATCCTTTCTTCACCTTGGTCTCTTCTACTGCCTCATTTCCAAGCAAACTGCGCATTCACACAGTGCGAAATTAGAAGAAAGAAACAATGTACTTACTCGCAAGACAGACAACTTACCACTGACAAGTCTTCGCCTTGCAATCATAGTTGAAACCTTGAACTTTCGCGAAACCACTACCGGCCTTTTTCCCCACGCACTTGTTTGCACAGCCATCGACAGTGCCAACACCACTAAAAGAGCCATTGGTACGCGCAGATCCATTACCACGAACGCACTTATTGTTATTACCACGAGCTTTGGTGAAGTAGACTTTCTCCCCTGTCGACATGGCCATACCGTCCTCACATTCGGTCCAACTACGAAATCCTTTTGCTTCTATGGGGAGCTGACAGGCTTGCTGTCCATCGGAAGAGACTTTGAGTTCATTGGTGTACGCGCGTAGGCTTGGAATAATCTTCTGTATTCGGTATAGTGCAACAAATCAGCTGTGGGGTGTCATACAATGATAATAAATGCATATCCACACGTACCCTGGCATCCTGTGCTGCCGACTCCCGAGTGAGTAGAGCAAATGCTGCCACGACGGTGATGAAGAACTTCATTGTTGATATTGGATGCAGATTGGATGATGAGAGTTGTGAGTTTTGTGCGATGAATGAGATTGCGACCGGGCCAGCATAATGTCAATCCAAGAACTCAAATAAAGGCAATGCATGCGCCAAAAACACAAAATTTCGGTCTGACGACTCTTTTCTCCAAACGTGATGATCATCTCGATAGGGAGAGAGGGACTAAGAGTATGTATCACGGGACACAGCACATCTAGCGGAACGTTCCATTCCCGCGTAGAAACTACCGTCAAATAAGTTGCACCGCAGTTCGCGTTTGATGCAGCCTTCCCTTCGTGTAAGCGTCAAGATTGATGAACTTGGGCTTCGGGTTCGGATAGGCAGCAGAGCATCTGCAGCCATAACTTTATGTGACTGCTGAACCAGTCTCAAGTGGCCGCCTTCGATCTATCGAACTAATAGACCTCGGAGGCCGTGTAAGAGATTTTCTTTTTTCTTTGGTCAAAGACTGTGTGCAAGCAATAGCGGTTTGGGTGGTGGTTGGATTATTCTCATCCTTTAGTTTAGCTGCTATCCGCCGGCGTGAAGTTGTCAGCAAATCTCAGATTATATCGAGTGCTTTTCAACGGTTCTCTTCTATCATGGTTCATCCGGCTGTTCAGGCCCACAATCTGTCCCCCCCTGATGCGGCGGAACAAATTGTCAACGACTTCTGGGCCGGCATCCGCGGCGGCGATCTTAATGCTCTCGTCCAATCTACGCGAGATGAACTACGAGCACTCTGTCCAGTGATTGATACTTTCTCTTTCGATATCGTTGATGAGGACCCTCAAGTTGGCGCCACTGCACGTGAGTCTCCTATCGTCTCGGTTGATCCGGGGACGCCACGCCCAGTAGTTGCCTCGTGGAATGAAGACAAGTTGGTGGGTCTTTTCAGTTATAGCGCAGAACTCTGTTGCGGAGCGGCTGTGGGCAACGATATTACCCAGGCTGTCCGTGACTTCAAGGCATGTTGCCTCCCTCTCTCTGGTGAGGCGAAGTGTACCGCATCAACCCATGTTGGAGCGAAGGTCAAACGTATTATGCGGCCTGTGGGGGAGTTCGTAATTGCAATTGCAGTCCCCTCCTCCACCGGTGTCAAACAGATCTTCTCCAGACCGGTGTTAGATGAATCGGACATGCGGTTTCTGATTGATAAGCCAGAGTGGAGTGATTTGATGTCCATCAAGATGGAGCCTCGAGTTTGGAAGCTGTTGTTTGAGTTGTTCCCTGGATCTTATGTCTTGGCAGAGCAGAACCAGGTCTTTCTGCAAGGGAAGCCGAAGCCACCGCCACTTAAAACTACCGGCCTCCATCGCCCTATGAATGAGCCTGTCACTTCGGCTCCCATCAACTCTCCGCGTGCAGCTGGGGGGTCAAATCCTCAGAGCTTTCAGACAAGCACGGGGGAGGGATGGAATTTTGAGGATGACAACATTTCAGGCGCTGTGGGAGGCCGGGGAACTGCTGGATCAGGATGGGCGTCCAACTTTCAGCGCCCAGATTCGCCTGCTTCTTCGGGCGGGTCCCATCAATCTTCGGTCCATCCCCCCTCTCCTCCTGAGGACTGGGAGTCTGTAGTGGCCGAGCTACGGGCCACTGTCCAGCGTGTTATGGCCGATGCCGACATCCTTCGTAAGGAATTGGATCTCGCATTCAAGGCGGCTGGTGAACAGAATGCCGCCCTTCTTGAGAGACTACACAAGACGGAGGAGGCTTTGAGGCATGTGCGTGGGCAGTCGGGAGTATCCTCTGGACCTCTGCCCTTGGCTTCTGCTGATTTTGATCAATTGGTTGAACGGATTACACTCAAGTTATCCCCGCTGTTCTGTACGGTCCAACAGTTCAATACCCTGTCAGCATCTGTTCCTTCAGCTGACTTGAACCGCAGGGTTACTGACTGTGAAGGCGAGCTTTTCAACTCAGCGGGTCTGGTCCACACCCTGGAGGACAGGGTCCGAAATCTCGAGGCTGCAAGGAATATTTCAGCTATTGAAGTTGGAGGTTTTGTGTTTGTAAATGAGGCCGCCACGGAAGCCTGGGTCCGCACCCACAACGATCCAGATCTACACCGTTTTGTCCCAGACTTCCTGTCCCTCTTTTTGTTGGCGGATCCCAAGTTTGAAACTGTGGAGGGAGGGTTGGATAAGATGGCAGCAGTGGCTAAGGCGCAGTTTTCATCGCTGGATGTAGCCACTATCGGATTGTCATTCTCTATCATCTACCCTCCAAACATGTTGAAGAAAACGGATAAGGCGGAGGCTCAGCTTACTGATGGCTTGACGTGGGCTGGCCCGTTCGGCACCTGTGACGTATTTGAAGGAGAGTTTAACAACGGAACTCATCTCAGGCTCAAGCGAGAGCTATCGGCGGTGGGGAAGTCGATTGAATCCGGGATTGAGTACTACTTCCCGGCGAATACCCATCCCAAGACAAATGCTGTTTTTAAGACTCACGCGCGGTTGTCTCTTGCCCAGTGTTTGGAGTTTCTTGATTCGCTGATCCCCTTGTACAAACAGATTTCAGGGGGAGGTATGTCAGCCAAGGAGTCCTGGAGCCGGGTCATGGTTTATGTGAAGCAGATCTTTGATGACGTCCGCACCATCCGATCACCTAACTCGGCAGCATCCACTGGTTCATATGTGTGGGCTGCTTTTAGGACGGCTCAACTGTTGAATGCATATCAAAGACACAATTGGGTAGAGCACCCCAAGACCTCTTCTATCCTGGCTCTGACCTCTATGCGCAAGGAGGGTAAGGCGATTGAGGAGCTTGCTTCCAAGGTACAGGGACACTCGACTATGTTTACCCGCGTGAATGGGGACATTAAGAAATGTCAAGAGGAGATGAAAGATTTAAAGAAGAAGAACCCCTCCCTCCTCTGACAACATCGCGCCCTCCCGCCTCCGGAGTTGGGGGCGGCTGGGACGTGACGGGGAGGTGAGAAGCCGGTTCCAGAGTGTCAGGAGACTGGAGCCGAGGGGCCTGTTGACTCAGATATTTTGTTGCACGGCGAGCAGGTGGCGGTTCATGTCCTATCAAGGGTCGGCAGAGGGAATCGTTCTAAGGTAAAGGTTAGAGTCGTAGGGAATAGCTCTGTGTCATGGGTCGATGCAGTGTCCAAATGGGGAGGGGAGCTGCAAGCGGTAGTTGTTGATAATTCACAAGTAACTCGATTCATCAAGCAAAACTACCGGTGCCCTGTCCTAGATCCAAGTCAAGCACGCAAGCACCCTCCCCATGAACCATGGCATGGTATCGCTTTTGCTACTGTCCGGACTCTAAAGGATCGATTGTTAATAGCGGATCTGTTCGAGGCGTGGTTACCAGGTGAATTTGTGATTGTTGCCCATGGCTCTCTGTCTAGAAGGGAGACTATGGAACTGGTACCACAGCATACAGGCCGCTACCGGTTTAAGGTTTCTCGCGCGCGTCATTCGGACTTTGGCGGAGCAACCACTACCATTTGGAATGTGATACATCTTTCAAGGTTGACCACACCGATTACTGCCCATGGGTTAATGACAAAGGAACACTATCCCCAACCACTGCAGGCTTCTCTAGATGACACGGAGGGAGCCACAGGGGAAAAGGTTTCTTTTGATGCATGTTTTGGGCAAGATTATTTGGGTACTGCCACGCTAAGAAAGCATCCGGGTACGGTGCTCAGGGTTTATGACGCGGATGGGTTGGGTCCAGATTTGTCACTCATCCAATGCTCTCGTTATTGGTTCTTTTGGGTTTCAGCAGCGTCAGTTTGGAAACGTAACGAGAAGATCCTTCGGCCAGTCAAGTTAAATGAGTTATTTGCTATTTGGGACTATGAAGGCAAGCTCGAGTGTGAATTCAGGAACCGACGGGAGGCCATGACAATCCTACGCCACCGTCTACATTCGCCCCCCGGCAAGATTCTTCGGCTCTTAGCACATCATCTTTTGGAGCAGCAAGCGGCGCACTTCGACCAAACCACCAAAGCCTCTGATGTGGTACCTATCCAAGTCAAGAAGTCGAAAGACATTCTGTTCAAACCCCTTGAGGAAATGGCAGAGGTTAGAGCGGAAGCTGCTTGCCCGGATGATGCCGAGATTGATTTGTCTACTTGGGCGCTGCCTGACGAGACCCCAGAAATAGCTCAAGCACGCACTGTTCTTCGCCGATTCGCGGTCAGATGGTGGGCCTACTATCAGACAAAGAAGGCTCTAGAATGGCTGGCACAAGGCCACAGGGATCGATTCGATTATGATGCTGTGCATGATGGCATTAGGAGGGTGCAAGCCTGCAGGTACTTCAAATGGGTTCGGGGGAGTCGAATACTTTATTGGAAACTCCCAGAAGAATGGCAAACCGACTTCAGGGATGGCATCCGATGTTGGAAGCTTCCCGGGGCTGTGCTCCCTCGTGGCCGAATGAGGAATATCCCAACCGAGACTCGAGAGCAGGAGCTGTTGACGCGAGAAAAGATTTTTAGACTACGTTTCAATTGGTATCTTGAGAAGGGCCTAATGCATTTGGTGATTCCTCGCTTCACCGTCCCTAAGGCCACAGATGTCCGAGTCGTTTGGGACTCTAGATCTAACGGCCACAATGCTTGCTTATGGGCTCCTTCCTTTATTCTAGGCGACTTCGGGGATTTAGAGGAGATTGTGGTTAAATGGATTTCCATGCCGGTGGAAACCTATTTGTTGAAGGGCAGTCCAGATCAGGACTACACCCAAGAGGCAGATAACTTTATCAAATCCTGGCAACTGGATATTGACGTTGGACAGCAGTTTAACAATTACGCCTCTCATCCCGACGATCGGCCATACTGTGGGGTAAGGATGATAGACACTAAGAATGATGGCTCACCAGAGCGGCAGTGGTTTATGAGATTCAGTGCTCTTCACTTTGGGGGAAGATGCTCACCGTTTATCGCAGGGGTAGGTCAGCAGCGCATTCTCGAATGGGCTAAGAAGCCGCCAGCTGATGACACCTCCCCGTTCCAGTATACCAAGGTGATTCTAAACCTTCCAACAAGCTACACTTGGGATCCATCTCTTCCTAGGGTTATGCGGATTAGGAAAGATGGAGAGTTGGCTTCAGCTGAAGTGAACTATGTTGATGATATTCACCCGGTTGTCAGAGGGGTGGATTCTCACAACGCGGTGCGAGTGGCCAGGTTTCTCAAGTCTCGTATGAATTCGGTTGGCAATCAGGCCGATGACAAGAAGTATCGACCGCCTACTTGTCGACCGGGCGCCTGGAAAGGCGAAATCATGCACACTGATCAACCACTACCGCGCAAGTCAACTACACAGAAGAAGTGGACTCGTTTCAAGGATGGGGTGATTTGGGTATTAGAGAATTCCCGCTCCCAGTCATCTGTGGCAACAGCCGAACTCAGACGCATAGCCGGACTGGGCATCAATGTCACAGATGTTTATAGGGATGCACGATGTTATCTGAAAGGATTCTTCAATGCCATTGAGGCTTTTAGAGCCGGGAGGGATCGCAATGGGTGGAGACTGAAAAAGGAGATGCAGCAAGAGTGGGGCGCTGAAGTACAAGATCAATCTGGTCTCTCCACGTTTCAACTGGATGCTTCTATGGAATCAGCAGAGAGACTAGAGGCTGAAGATGCTTCTACCGCCACGGCTGCAGCCGACTATCCATTGCTTACCCCGATCACTCCTGAATTAATCACTCACTGTGAAGCTTTGTTGAGTTTGTTTGAACACGACGTACCCACCGCCATTTTCATACGCCCGGCTTCATTTAGTGCCTACCGTTATTACATCGGAGATGCGTCTAGAGAAGGGCTAGGAGGAGCTACTCAATATCCTGATGGCACTATTAGAGGAAGGCGAGGAGTGTGGAAAGCGGACTTTGCCGAAGGAGGATCCAACCTTCGAGAAGCACAGAATCAAGTCAACCATCTCATCTCTGAGGTCAGAGCTGGATTGCATGACGGCTGCGCTTTGTGGGCCTTCACTGACAATGGGTGTTGGTCAGCTGTTTGGCTTAACGGGCTTTCAACTGCGTCACATTTGTTCTATTTGGTGTTGGAACTGAAGATTGAATGCCGCCGTCACGAAGTGTATTTATGTGTCTGTCACATATCTGGGACTCGAATGATAGAGTCAGGTATAGATGGCTGGTCGAGAGGGGATTTTGAAACGGGCATTTCGTTAGGCTACGATTTACGAAACTTTACCCCGTTGGCTCGAACCGCGATTGAAGTGGAAGGGCCAACAATGATACCATGGTTAAAAGCTTGGATGGCTGAGGACTATAAAAGTCCACTGACGCCAGACGGGTGGTTTTGGGATGGACATCTCCCAGGGGTGCATATCTGGGCCCCACCTCCAGCAGCTGCGCTTATTGCGCTGAGGCAGCTTGCTCGAACCAAGTTGAAAAGGTTTTATGACCTTACCCACGTTGTTATCATTCCACGTCTGTTATACTGGGAAGAATGGCAATCCCGTTTTGAGAAAGAGATGGATATATGGTTTGTAATGCATCCCGGATCTGTTTGGCCACAGTTTGCTCACGAACCTCTCCTTGTTGGCATATCATTTCCTATGTACAGGACCTACCCATGGCGATTACGACTGGAATCCGAAACGGTGGTGGAAATCGGACGTTCCCTGTCTAAACTGTCGAAAAAGAGTCACGTTCGCGTCAGGGATTATTTGCGCGAACTTTGGAGCAAACCGGGTGCGCTTCCCCAAGTGCACGGGAGCTTGGTGTGCTGAATGCTTCAAGGCCCACGATCTGGACTGTTTTGAGATCAAGATGCCGAGGGATTTCAACGGAGCATCGTTGGCGGAAGTAGAAGATTTAAATCGGTTCCGAGTTGCACGTCCCGGCGACCATTTGTGCACATCATTCCAGTGCCCAAACTGCCAGTCCCAGAACATACGAGGGAAGAGTTTGGATCCGGCCCAAGCCAGGGATCAAGCCTTCGAGGCTCTTGCCATTCGTGCCACGCTTGACGCCTTTTGGTCAAGTTCCTCTGCCACTGTAAAAGCTCACGTTACCAATGTGCGTTTTATGACTCGCTATGGAGACGCCCTGGGTTTCGCCCCAATGCCTACTCTTGGGCCATTTCCCCTCTATCACCACGGTGGCATGAAAGAGGCTATTCTTCTGCTTCTTCGATCCACAGAGAAGGGAAAGAAGAAAGCTACCGTCCAATATGGTACGGCTCGCAAACTTCGGTCCACAGTAACTAAGTTGTGGGAAGCTTCACCCGAAGCACATGCTGATATAGTCTTGTCGTCAGCATCCCGCAAGGGGAGATATGTCGCTACACGGTGTCCCAGTGAATCTCGGTGGTACGAACATTTCGCGTTAGGCGTGGCAGCAAGAATGGGAGATATTGTCTCACAGGACAGAGCTTACACCTTGGCTGTTCTACATAAGCTTCTAGATTCTTATGAAGCTCAGTGGTCGGATACAGACTGCACGATGCCTACTAAGACTCTGTGCTCGTGCATGTTTCTCTTGGTTTCGAGTTTGGGGGGCATGAGAGGTTTCGAGGTGATGTGGACGGATTTGGCAGCGTTGCGGTATGATCTCAATTATTGCGAAGAGACGGAAGACCAGACAGCGATAGCTTGGCCTATTGTGGGTCGGTTTAAAGCACACGATGGGCGCCTAGGTTGCTACATGATTCCGATTGCGGGAACAACGAATTCAGGTATTCAATTCTTTCAATGGACTCAGCGTTTCGTAACTCGCCTGGCCACGGAAGGTCACTGTGACGGATGGGCTTTCAAGAAAGATGATGGTACAAGAGCAAAGGCTTCAGATTATATGGAAGATATCTATCAACGATTGGAGACCATACAAGCCAATACTTCGTTTATAGATGAGGACTGCGACGTGAGAGCCGAGTATGGGGCACAGCGCTCAGGCAGGCGATTCCTAACCACGCATGCCACCATCCAAGGAGTGCCTCCTCATGTCATCGAGCTTCAATGCCGCTGGCAGACCGATAGAGCCAACGGTGAGCGTTCAGTTGTCCGATCGATGATCCATCTCTACTCAGAAGTCAGAAATATGAAGAAGACTTTAATTCAACCATCCTTAGTTTGCTGAAGGACCAAAACTACAACTCTGCATTCATGGTTCTGTTGCAGAGGGAGCTTGGTTCCGGGGACCGGCGAAAGTGTGTGTAGCAACAGATAGTTGGGGCATGATTGTATCCATGCTGTCTACATTAAGATTGGGACTCTGTCAAGGGTAACTCCACCCAAGCCTGCCAGCCCGAGACGTTTCCGGCCTGGTTTGGAATAATTGACAGAAGACTTAGTTTTAATGGTTTGGACTCTGGCTTGCCATAGTCAGCAGGTTCAAACACAGGTGGCGTGAGGTCGGGACCCCAGCACACATGGCAGACCGATGTGGACAAATTTGGCCATTCCAACGCAGCAACATCAATGACAGAATAGATAGAGTAAGAAAATAAATATTCATACTTGAATACATAGATCTCGAATTTGCTATAGGATTCTACATGTTATAACTGCCATACTATTTGCAAATACCACCTTTATGATTATGTATGACGTATAACCGCAGGCTGCTTCGTATGACCAATGATCAATTCTTAACTTGCGACCATGGCTGAAATCATCGAGGATGCGTCCAATCGGCCAGTGAAAGAAGGTGATTTTGCACCTGATTTGTGGGCGGGAAAATCCATCAGGCGGAAATTTCGGCCGTAATCTCCGTGGAGGTGAAAGGACCACTTCTATCTCGCTAGAGGCAATCACAGCCTCGCGGCAGCTCGGCACCTTTCAGCACAGCATGCAACAAGAAGTAGTCGATAACGTGCCATTTGATTCTGGCCCCAGCGATGGTAACAGTGCGCAGCCAGCCAGCCAGCCAGCAGGACAGAGCTCAACGTGCCTTCTGATGGCGGCACCGGCGATGCATTTTTTTTGATTCAGCAACATCAGGTAACACAATCAAACACTCATAATATACTACTGTAGCTGTCCCAACGACGGTCGCAGATGTGGAGGCTCCAATTCCCTTCAGTCACATTTCGTCTGATTTCGAAGACGGTGAAAAGAAGTTGTTGGAGAGCGAGCAGACTTCAGAAGTCGATACAATCGGTGAGTCTGTGCTGGCCAGCGAGCAGACTTCAGGTTCAGCAGTCGATGCAATCAATAATGTCGCCCTGATTCCTACCAGCAGCGCACTGCAATCGACTCTATCCGTGAATTCCGCCACATTAGCAACTATCTATGTCGACGAGAACAGCTCAGATGAAGAAGATAGTATCACAGACGAAGTCGGTGCAATAAATAATGTTGACGAGGTTGTGCTTCCTCTGTCGACTGCATTCATACATGATGCCATGGCAGCAATCATCAATGAGTCGACGCCTCCAGACGATGGCGATGCTGAAGAGAGCAGCTCAGATAGCTCATCAGTTGATGTCACAATCCATAATCAAGATTGGCCAGTGGAGGATCTTTCTGACAATTTCCTTCCCAGAGCCACCCTGATTCCAGTGGAGGAACAGGAACAAGATGAGCTCATATTTGAGGCCATTCAGGTTGATGACCAAGAGCCATCACTGAGACATGCGTCAAGAAAAATGGCCAGGTAATCCTCCTGACTACCCTTCTCGGCTTGTTATTGTCAGCATCTTTGGCTGTCGATTTTATTTTGTTAGGGGCAAGAAGTGAAGGTAGTTCAAACAATAGAGGATCTACCAGACTTGGCATCACCGTCTCGCCTACAGTTTCAGAGGCTCCATCCACCGTACCCAGCATCGAACCATCTCAGTGCAATACCTATAGCCTAGTCTATCGTGATGCTCTGCTAAACAATCCACGCGGCACCAACACTGAGGACATTGACGGAAACGTATCTCACTGGAGAACTGTCCCTCTTTTCCAATGTTATGGAAGAGGGGCAGTCTCAACAGAGTAGTATTACAACATTGGATTTGGAATCTGTATTGAGTGTTGGAATCTCGAATGGCATTGCAGTTGCAGGAGTTCGTGTCTCCGGCAATTCTCGATATACTGCATTAATGTTTGAGAATCATGATACACGCTTGGGTAATAAAGCATCTTCTTCTTGGAATCAAACGATTGGATTTCACAATGACAAAAATCGTCCGGGTTTGATAGATATCGATGGCGATGTGGTGGTGGTTAGCTATCAATTTGACGTCAATGTGGTTGAAACTGCTTCAGTAAATATTTATCAACGTGTCAATTCATCTACTTTGATGGAGGAGGCTCAAATTATGGATGTTACTTGGGAGAGTTATCGGCCGTTTGGAGTGTCGGCAAAGGGTGACTTGGTTGCCGTGGGAATTCCGTATTATGGGGGTCACAGCGGAGCTGTTTTTGTTCACAGATTCGACACGTTGTCAAAATCTTGGAATCAGTTCTATGACCCGATAACCAATGACGAGTGAGCTATATTTGGCTCCTCGGTGGTATTGCTGAAAGATGAAGGATTGTTGATTGGTTGCACTGAAAAGGGGCGTGATTCCGCGGCAGTGTATTTCTACTCTCAACAACAAAGCTCAGAAGGTTACACATTTCAACAAATTGAATATGCTATATTTGGCTCATTGATGGTATTGTTCAAAGATGAAGGATTGACGATTGGTTGCACTGAAAAAAGGAGTGCTTCCGGGGCAGTGAACTTCTACTCTCAACATCAAATCTCAGAAGGTTACACGTTTCAACAGAACATTCTGACTTCTGGCAAAATCAAACACAATATCATTCAAATATATGCCAAGGAGAACATGACTTGGGCGGAGGTCGACAAAGTACCTGCACCTGGGAAAGATAGTAAATTCTTGAGTGTTGCAATATCTGGAAGAAAAGCTCTTGTGTCCTCGGAAAGCAATGTCTATGCATACTTTCTCCAAGATTGTTGAAAGGGCAAAATCAAAGTGTTGTCGCGATCCTTAAGTGCAGCAATGGCTTTGGAGGCGATGCTTAAAGTAGTCGATATGTTTGAGTAGTGATTAAGTAGTCAACATGATTTTTTAGTAGAAGCCTTTACACATTATTGGAATCAGCCACCGAACATAGTGCTTGTACTGGTTCAGATTGTGAATGTTAAGTATGCACACATAACCACATCGTCTATTCAAAGTTCAAGGTAGAACCACCGCCTCTTTTGCTTCTTTCTTCTGCCAGCACCAGACGAACCTCTTCTCCGCAGTGTGAACTGTAATTCCTCTCCAAGTATCTGACGAGCCAATCTCCTACCCTCTCGTGTCTTGAGTATGTCCACAACCACACGCCGTTTCGAAATCAAAGCAGAGTCCCGTAATAATTGTCGTATTTTTACTCGATCTATTCTTCCGTCACTTGAGCGTATCAAACTTTGCAACGTTGATGCCACCACATGACTACCCGATGGATTGCGTAGTAATATGTTCAGTGCGTAAGGGTACATGATGGTCAATACATTGAATGTCGGATCTAGTGATTTGGCAATGCCTTCTAATGTGCTTAGAGCTCGAGCATTGTTGATGAAGTAGGGTGGTAGATCGAATTGAAATCGTGGCACAAGACGCGAAAGGGAGTCGAGAAGCTTGTCGAATTTCAGTTCGGGTATTTTTGTTGCATCTCCTGTTGAGTCTGATGATTTGTATAGTAAAGAATTCTCAAATGTGACTTCCAGAGCTTCTGCTAATGCTTGTCTCTCTTTTGGGTCATTCAATATGTGTTGAGGAATCAGCTGCAGCTCACCGAACATGCTAGCGACTGCATCTAATAATACATTGTACACGTGATTGTAAAGTTAGTTGCTGGTATCAAGCCAATCAGTACAAACGTGTAACAACTCACCAATGTCTCTCGAATATACCTGCAGCACAACACTACAAACCAAGGCATCGCGTACTTGCGAAGGAATTGTACTCAACAGCCCAAAATCTAAATAACCTAACGTGATTGATCCATCTTCGAGCCCAACCTTGAGTAGATTTCCTGTTTCGAAAAAGGTATTGAGAGGAGAGCCAATGCACAAAATCATACACCGACATTAGGACTAACCTGCGTGTGGATCTGCATGGAGAATCCCAGTCACTAGCAATTGACTTAGCGTAGAATCAATAGCTACTTTGACCAGATCCAAGTTCTCTTTGACTGATTCTTGTCTTTCACTATCATTGTTTGTATTTGCATTGGTTTGTACATCTGTTAGCTTTGTGCCCTCTATCCATTCCATGACTAGAGTTTCACAGTAGTGTAGGTAAGCACAATGTATTTCTAAAGGAGAGTGTGTGATTGACCTGAATAATCTCACCTAGTACATTCTCCGTACACCAATCCGTATAGACTTTTGGAACAACTACACTAACATCACTCGAATTGCCACCGTGTCTGGAATATAGATTCGCAAATGTTATGCAGTTTTGAGCTTCATTGCGATAATCTAACTCCTCAAAGATACGTGACATAAATTCTTGTGTTGCCGATACTAGTTGAGTGTTGATCAAACGCGTCTGCTTCGAGTTAGAGTTATTGTCAGTGTTTGACGTTGGTAAGGCCGGTAGTGACTCTAGGAATTTAGCTACAGATAGTAGCAGCTCTGTGTCTCGCTGCCGTTGCCAGTTCGACATAAATGCAAACTGTTAGCCTCCATGAAATGATACAAAAAAGTGTCACATAAAATTTAGCATTCAACTTCTCACCTCAACAAGCTTTCTAACCCCAGGTCTCTGAACCTTAACAGCAACATCCCCCACTCCAGGCAAATAAGCCTTATAAACCTGTCCAATACTCGCTGCAGCCACAGTCTCATTCAAACCATCCATCAAGGCCTTCAAATCACCAATCGATATAACATCAGTTCTATCCTGCAATTCTCTCCAGACAATATCTCTCGCGACCTCTCCATCAAACGGTTTCATATCATCCTGCAAGGCACTCAAAGCCTCGGCCAGCGACTTGGGTACTACGTCCGGTCTGGAGCCGAGAGCTTGGCCGAATTTGACGTAGGTTGGTCCTAGCTCTTCTAGTGCCAGAGCTACTCGTTGGGCATTAGTCACTTGGATTCCGTTGGAAGATGAGGATGAAGAGGACCAGAATTCATCCCAGTCGAAGGAGTCCGTGGGCCAGTTCTGAGTGAGTGTTGTGAGTATCGGTGCCATTACTTGAGATGTGAGGATGCTGCCTATTTCTAGTGCTCGCTTGAGAGCCGATATTGCTTGGGTGCCGTCTGCAGATTCTGAGCTTAATGTAGCAAAATCAGCACTTCTCAGCTCTTCAATGAGTGTCGTCTCGTGCTCAGCGGCTGCCGCATCACTCATGCAAAGTTTGCTGGTTTTTCTCTGATGTCTGGGCAGACTGCAAAACTCGCATCGGCCATTTTGTTGTTGTCGAAATGGGACGTCCTTTGCAACTGACGGCGGGATGAATGCACCGGCAGCGGCCGACGATGACGTGCGTCTGCTGTGAGCTGCACTCCGACGATGCGGGCGATGCGAATGAGATGTAATTATCATCCAGGACGCCAGCAGCAGTGCTAGCGGCGCCATCGTGGATAGAGGAGCTCTTCTCCAGCTGATGTTTTCGTCTTTTAAAGGTAAATACCTTGACGTGTTGTGACTTATCTTTTACACAAATCAATTTTACCTTCGCGTGATTCTTGGCGTGATCAATACTTAATATCATATTTTTATTTCCTAAACTCTACACACCCGCCTCCTCGGTATTGTTGCACGCTCTACGCAGCATAATGAGAGGACGACGCTATGGGATCCTACTAACTGTCGACAGTAAGGATGTCTGCCGATGTCGCCGATTATCGAGCCCCCTCTCTCACCCGTCTCTCTCATATGATCCCATGCACATCTCTAATCAATCGGTGGCCGATTCATTGATATCCGTGTCTGACTCCATGACAGCTCCGCTCTGGTGGCTCTGGCGGAGGTGCAGCCGGCCAGAGTCGGGCAGCCTCTATGTGCACAGAAAAATTGTTCCACCGGTGAGTTCTCTCTTAAACATGATCATTGATGCGGCAATCAACCACGAGGGAGCGAGAGATTAGGATGGCAATCACAAAATGTAAGTGTATTGCTTTGTGGGGATTTCAGAAGGCGTTTTGTATAAGTACGGATTCTGTTGCACGATGGCCTTTCATTGCTCTGAATTCAACGAACTCTTCTTTGCTTTAATTGGTTCTATATTGTTGTTGTAGAGGAGGCAGATCTCGCTGTGTGGATTCGGTGTCTCAGGCGGAGAGAGGCAAAACCCCTTTTTGGCCGGACGAGGACGACTCCAGTCTCCGCGAACCTAATCCCCAAATGAGGGAACTATCCATGCGCAGGCAGAAGATCGACCCCAGGCTGAGGCAGAGTCCAGAATGAAAGCCGAACAGGAAGCTAGAATATAGCGGATGCATGCTGCTGATGACCACAGTTGGGCGAGTCCAAACAATTCTTATCGCAGAAGTAATCTTTTGATAAGGATTACTTTACAGCGAGTAGCATTCGCAGAGATGTGAAGCAAGAGAAGATTGTTTGATTCACATTCATAATCATGTCTAACTTCATCTACATTGACTTAGGTAGCATTCAATCTCTCACCATCTCAGCGTCAAGGACATCAACAGTTTAATCGACCAACTATTTACATCAATACACCACTCTAATTGCTCTCATCATCAAAAGACAGCCCATCATCACGAACAAATTTCACCAAACAGCCGCAGTCATCTGCATAAATCAATTCACACCCACAGTCTTGAAAGCTTGCATACATTGTATTCCCATTAGGACTAAATGCCAAACCTGTTGTCTCATCGCCCTTGTACACGGCATTGTAAGCTTCAAAAATAGCATACATATTTCCGGATAGATCGAGCACATATACTCCTGGAGTGGAGCCACCATCTTCAGTAAAGTATAGAAAGTCTCCGCCGTTGTTACGAACGATCTGGTCTGGAGAATTGCTGAATTCGCCATCTCCGACAAGAGTGTTGTTGGTATACATGGTGGTGTAAGTTCCTCTTTTCAAGTCCAGCGTGTAAAGCTTGTACGTCTTCTTCGATACAAAGTACAAGAACCCATCCTTGACATCTACTCCCTCGACATAAGGAAAGTTGGCAGCCTGAGATAGGCGAGCTGCGTCTTCATCGCAAGCAGTCCACGTGAAGGTGTTGTCGTCAATAAAAAGAAGAAACTCCGTGGTCCCGCCAGGTGTATGAAGGCTAGTCCAGTCTGCAACAGCTCCATTTTCCTTTCGAGGAGGCGTGTATTTTCTGAGTGCACCAAACTTTGCATCTTCAACAACGTAGAAGACTGGCTGTGTTGGGTCTCGATTGTCACATGCCTAAGAAGAAGAACATCAAAACAATGTTAGACGTACACATCAGTGCAACATAATATCATACAGGGTCTCAAGGCTTCTACTCACGATCGCCTCAAAGTAGCCAAAGCCGATCTGGGTTGGCTCTGGGCGATTGTGGTACTTGCTAGAAGGATCAGGGTCGACCTGCCAACACTGTCCGCCTTGAACTTCTTCACAACTCACGTAGGTATTCCATGGCGTCTTGCCACCCGAGCAGCTCCTTGACGTACCCGAGAGCAACTGCTTGTAGTCAATAATCTCACCCTTGCGATCAAAGTACAGTCCGTACACTCCACCGCGACCATCCTTGATTTCTGCATTGTTGACGTAGACATAACCATCAGACAACTGAAAGACAGCTGCACCGTCAGGCATGGCGTGGTACTTGATGTCAGATCGCTTTCCATTGGCATACCTGACGTATTTATCTGCCTGAGCAATCATATTCACGGTAATGCCTTTGCTGACTTTGAAGCCAAACCTCTTGATGTCCTTTGTCAAAGCACCTCGCTGGAAGGTCACGTTTGAACTGGTACTCTCTGGTTTAGCAATAGGCCTGGGTGTCGGAATCAAAGTCGGCTTTGATGTAGGTGGTGTTGTAGGCTCAAGGGTTGGGTGGGAAGTTGGCTTCAATGTAGGTGGTGCTGTTGGCTCGAGTGTATCAATCACAATCGGACGGGGGGTGGTGTTTTGACCCAACAATCTAGGACAGTCGGGAGTTCGAATGCCGACAACTAGTTCCGCATCAAGTCCAATCTGTGCATCTGTAGGAAACTCAGAGATGGCTTGGATGGGGTTGTAGGTCGGCCACGGACTTGGAAACAAAGTAGCTGCTTGGTCTTCGCCGACGGAGAACTCGTCATCGGGCGAAGATGTTGGAGGTTCGGATGGACTACCACTCACAACATGGTGTTTAGCTCCTTTTGCACTACGACCAGCTTTCTTGGAATCCTTCTTCTCGACTGCATCAGCACTTTTGGTGACCGATGATGACTTGGCAACTTTTTTGAGACGACGATGGATAATTGAGGCCGAGCGCGTTTCTTTGCCGTTGCTTGCAGCGTAGTTCAAGTCTTGGGCACCTGCTGGGTGGCTGCGGTGAAGGAGGCAGGCAAGGATGATGGAAGGAGTGATGATCATGGTGATGGTTTATGAGCTTGAACACGAAATGAATGAGTCGGTGCCATGATTTTAGATATGAGTGCAATATATATGGATCTCTTCGTTGAGAATCGAATCCATTTATTGTACCCTCATCCATGATAAGTACGAATCTGCCACCAATCTGGATGAAATGGTTTTGAATGGGCCAGCCTTTGTTCATTATTTAAGTATGGGCTATTGAAGAGACGAAGGTGCAAATCGATTTGAAGTAGAACGAAGTTTCAGATGCATTGTCCAAAGTACACTTGACATNACGAAGGTGCAAATCGATTTGAAGTAGAACGAAGTTTCAGATGCATTGTCCAAAGTACACTTGACATTATGTTTTGCTGAATAGACAGATGAATGAGTGCATGTTTGATTATAAATGGTAATACAACGTGTAAGACGCAACATACCACTTACCTTGATCTTCCTAGGACCTCTGTTTACCATTGATAAGTTGCATCGTAGTGTTAAGGATTGAAGATAAAGATTATACGAATGGTTCTGATGAATGGATGGATCCCGATTTGACACAATTGACATTGGGAGTAGATCGAGACTTTGGCAAATCGGCAGACTTGCAAGCAATGGCTGCTGATTGTGTATCGTTCCCACTCTTTCACCCACACTATTGACAAAGTCAACATCGATTGTATATCAATTACAAGGTTCAATTTAGACATCACGGAAGTCAAATAAGCCACAACCCAAGCAATTAAGGGAGCGGGAGCTCATCGCAATAACAACGAAGTAGGTGTCTGAGGCCAAGCTCCTCTATCTGCGTTCGAGTTTCCTTTGCTTCACTTCTCGTTGATTTGTGTATTGATTCGATTGCGTTGGCCCCCGAATCAGTATTGCAGGCTATTGATATCATCCGAGCCGGAGATAAAGGATTCATTTCGATACAGAAGTTGCGAGGACTATTGCATCAATATTCATTGTCCAAGGTCCGCTAGGGTTCCTGTTTGGTTGAGATTGACACAAAATGAGCTATCGCGTGATTGATTATAACTGACAAGTACAAAATGTACGAGCAACATACCTTGATCATCCTAGGGCCTGTGTTAAGTTTTCATCAAGTGTATCGTCGTTGGTAAAACCCTGTTGATGTGAATGCTTTGATGTAATGAACTACCTCATTGTCTAGCAAGAGTTTTGAGCGAAGAATGAATTATCGAAGGCAACGAGCTATTATTCTGTACATTCAACAAGTCTATCTACCTTCCCTAACACACGTTACACAACATAAGATCTCTATCAAGGAACGTTGTGGCTACTTGAGCAGCTGCTTAAATGACAAGATGATCGTGATAATGTTAGAGAAGATTGTGAATTATGCCGTGATGCCAATCGGTTAGAGAGTTATTGTAGATTCAGATGACGTTTGATCCTAAGTAAGATGTAGTCTAAGTTAACAAAGGTTGAATCTACAGGGTTACGTAGAGCAATATAAACATTGATGCCACCAATGATAATGCTATTCTCCTCGTTGAAGAAGAATTGATTGGTTTTGTTTCCCAATACCCAGCCATCCAACTGGGCTCTTGCTGTTGAGGAGAATCTGATCCAGCAAATCCTCCGAGATCCCCAAATGCCCCCATGATGATGTTGTCAACATGATTTGCACATGAAGAGACAAAGGCAAAGCAATATTGACCGTCTGCGCATTCACCTGAGCTCTTGCTCGAGCAAGGTGTTGGAGTCCCTGCAGAACATGACTCTGATGCAGCATCATATGATTCTCCACAGAAGAATAGACTTGATTCACATCCAGTATGGGCGAAGCAAAACTCTCCTTCACCACATTCGTCAGACGAGCCTCCACTACAAGGCGTGCCACAAACTTCAGCGGCATTCTTCCAGCTCGTTCCACAGTAGAAGCTATCTCTGGTGTTGCATGTTGTGGTATCGAAGCACTCCATACCTCCTGGGCACTGTTCATGACTGCCACTGTGGCATGCAATGGCATGTCCGGTGGCACATGAAAGCTCAGCATCTTCGAGACTTGTTCCGCAGAAGGACTCCGTTCCTGGCCCATTCTCTTCGTCACCTTCAGAGTCTGCCGCAGTCTCGTTGACCCCTTTACATGTGGTGTATTGAAAGCAGCCTTGACCTTGGGGACACTCGAATACACTGAGTCCAGAGCATGGTGTGCTGCAAGTAGAGCTGGCGTGTTCAAAGCTTTCACCACAGAAGAATGATTCCTTTTGTTGGCAGCTAGTGAAGGCAAAACAACGTTCTTCTGTACCGCAGACACTAGAATCACCGTTTGGGCATGGAGTTTGGCATCGGTCACTAGCGTCAAGCCATGACACACCACAATAAAACTGTTCAGGATAGGTGGTGTCCTCATCTTCACCCTCATTGATTTCATTCCCCCCCTCATCAGACTCCAAAGCTGCAGAATTGAACTGCATATCATCCAACGAAAGAGGAGGTGGCGGTGTAGTCTTGGCAGCGGTGGTGGAAGAAGCGGCCGTTGTAGAGTTTGCAGCAGTTGTGGCGGCGCCAGAAGACGATGATTGAGCATTAGCAGCGGTGGTTGTCGCATCAGATGTTGTCGCGGGGGCTACTGTGGTGCTGGCCTCTGCGTCTTGAACAATACCCTGAGCAATTTCGTCTTGTGCGGCGCACATGGGAGCAGTGTAGCATTTTTCGCCTTCGTCACAGCCTTCGCCACTCTCACAGCGCTTAGCGTTCTCGCAATCAACAGGCCAGGTAGGCGAGCAGTAGAAGGTCTCCTTCAATTTGACGAGGAAGTTCAACACCTCATTTTCTTCAACATCACTATCAGGGACGCTTGATGAGGTGCTTAGAGAGCCAAATGAGTCGGGGAGCATTTCCTTGAGGTAGTTGATGTAGTTCTCTCGGTATTCGGGAGTAAGGAATGGCTGGGTAACTATGGTGGAAACTAGAAGATCGGGATCCGATGTATCGTACTTGATCGACTGCTTAAACTGGATGACAGTGGTAGGTGTGCCGTTATCATCTCCGTAGGTCAGGTCGAGAATTTCGAGAGCTGTGGCAAAGTTGTTGACTATATTCTGGACGTAGTCTACAGTTTCTTCATCTTGGTTGTAGAATTCGTGCTCGAAGATGGCTGTGAGATCTTCCCATTCATGAATGTTGTCTACCTCAACCATGGACATTCCAGTCAAGGTCATGACACCATTGACACTCACAGGGCCGTTGCCAGCACTGTGATCGCCAAATTTGCTGCTAGGTCTATCAGAATCATCAGATGCAGCAGGAGCAGAGTATTCTTCACCAGCAGCGCACATGGGGGCGGTGTAGCACTTTTGGCCTTCGGGGCAGCTATCACCGCTCTTGCAGCTTTGAGCAGTAGAACAGTCGACAGGCCAAGATTCAGCACAGTAAAATGTCTCAGTGAGCTTGATCAGGAAGTTCATTGCTTCGTTTGGATCCCCTTCTTCAGTCATATCTTCGGTAACGTCTTCACCAGAAGAGGACTCGAGCGAGCCGAAAGTGTTGGGAAGCATCTCCTTGAGATAGGCAATATAGGCATCGCGATCGTCTTGATTCAAAAAGGGACGAGTGGCAATAGTGGATGGAGCGATCATGGAGTCAGGGGAGTCATACTTGAAGACTTGCTTGAACTTGATGATAGTGGCAGGTGTCCCAGCATCGTCACCATAGGATAAATCAACAATCTCAAGGATGGTGGCGAAGTTATGAATGGCATCCTTGACAGCATCACCAATTGGCTCGCCCAAGTTGTAAAAGTTTTGTTCGTATACAGCCGTCATGTACTG
Source organism: Cyclotella atomus (assembly GCA_036939935.1). Taxonomy (NCBI): domain Eukaryota; phylum Bacillariophyta; class Thalassiosirophyceae; order Thalassiosirales; family Thalassiosiraceae; genus Cyclotella; species Cyclotella atomus. The sequence continues at coordinate 15,387 of JALLPI010000415.1, read as the reverse complement.
CCACTCGTAGATGGTATCCACTTCAATCATATCCATACCAGTCAAAGTCATGGTTCCGTGCACGGTAATAGGTCCATATTCGGCATCGCTGTAAGGCAAGGGGTCAGACTCAACTGCTGGAGGAGCGGCAGTGCTCGAAGTTTTAGAACCAAATTCACCATTCAAAGCAGACTGAACGAATTCTGCAGCATTCTCAGGACTGTTGGCAGCGTCCGAGTTTTGGACCATGTAGGAACCAACTTCGACAGTAGTGCCATCGCCAACAAACATACAGACGTCATTGTCGGCACAAGTTCCACATGGACATGCCTCGCCAGAGTTATGACAGAAGAATCCAGCATATGTGTCCTCAGTGCAGTCGGTGGAATGCTCTTGAGATTCGGTAGCTTCAGTTTCAGTTGAGGTATACTCTACATCCTCCTCCTCAAAGGGACTGACAATAGCATTAGAGGAAGGCTCGGGTTCAGGGCTTGACTCGCTAGCAGCAGCGCTATCAGATGCAGGTTGAGCCTCGACAGGCTCGGAAACGGCAGAACTAGCCTGAGAAAGATCAGGTAGGAACACAGTAGAAACACCTTGCAATTCACCAAACAGATCTGAATTATCCTGGAGGTATTGGATGTATTCAGCACGCTTGGAAGGGTCGCTGAAGGGAGCCTGCAAAACATCACCAAGGGTGACATCTCCATCGGCAGTGTATCTAATTCGCTGGGTGTAAGTGATCAAGTGAGCACTTCCCTGCAATCTCCTACGAACACGCAGGGCACGGTCCGACGCGGCAAGATTCAAGGCAGTGAATTCAAACCAAGCCTCGACATCGGAAACGGAGGAGTCGGCGTTGTCATTGTAGAACCCTTCAAAGTAGGAAGCAGTCAGTGTTTCCCATGCCGAGACGTGGTCCGATGTCATCTCAGTCAATCCGTAAAGTGCCATGCGAACATTATCGACGACGAGACCGGAGGATGCGACTTCATCGGAGGCTGATTCTTCAAAGAAATTGGCGTTGTTACTGGTAGGTTCTTCTTCGGTGGCTGCCTCCTCTGCCGGTGCCTCTTCGGCAGGAGCGGATTCGGCCGGGGCTGATTCAGCAGGAGCGGATTCAGCAGGTGCCTCTTCCGCTGGGGCAGATTCGGCTGGTGCCTCTTCCACTGGGGCGGATTCAGCAGGAGCAGCTGCAGCCTCGGCGGCCGGTGGAGTGGTGGTAGCGGCGGTGGTAGTAACGCCTTCGAGTGCCTCTCCATCCTCATCCGTCAAGGATTCCGAATTCACCTCCATGACCATGTTAGAAACAGAGCTTGAGGTCTCCGATTCGGCAGCACCAGTGCTCGAGGCCGCCACTGTACTACTGCTGGCACTAAAAGCCTCCTCGTCCTCTCCTAGCTCATCCTCCAAAGCTTCTTCGCCCTGATCATCCTCCTGAGTACCCCATAAACACTCCACCTCGGCAAAACAACTCTCTCCACTTCCACACTCGTCACCATTCGGACACGGCGTACCACAAGACATGGCATCGGTAAAATCCGTTCCGCAAAACATTTTATCGGGATCTTGTTCGGGAACATCGACGCCCACGCCTTCGGTCTCGCAGGGAGATCCCTCAAAACAGGTTTGACCTTCGTCGCATTCGGTGGTTTCGGGACAGCGTTTGGGGCAGGTGGCTAGCATGTCGTTGAAGGTGGCTCCGCACCATCTCTGTTTGAGGTGGAGAGGCGATGAATGAATTGTTGTGAGTTGAACCATGAATGCTTGAACTTGTGCAACTATACGAACAACACAGCACAAAATACTACTCACAGTCTGAGGATCACCCTTCTCCTTAACCCCCACCCCAGCCTCCTCGCAAATCAAATCATTCCCCGTCAAATCATAACAAATCATCCCAATCCCCAACAAGGCACACTCTTCATCCGTCCCCTCCGGACAACCCGCCCTACATTCTTCAAGTACATTATTCCAACTACTTCCACACCATAAATTCGCCGAATCGACCGGTTCGCGAATACCAACACCAGTAGTATTACAACTCATTTCCTCATCGGCCATGTTGAAACATACAGAACCATCGGGACATTCTTCATCGAGACCGGAGGGACATTCGGAGGGACAATTCTCGACTAGGTCCTTGTAGGAGGTGGCACACCATAATTTACCGATGGAGGCGTTCACGTCGAGGGGAGAGTAATCGAGTAAAGCGCAGGGGGATTCTCCCCAGCAGATTTCGCCGTCGGGGCATTCGTCATCCGTACCACCGGGACATTCGGTGGCACACTTGCTGGCCATATCATTAAAACTGCTCCCACACCACTTCGTCCCCACACCGACCTTGTGAGTTTTAACACAATTCGGAGAAGGACCATAACAAAACAATCCATCGGGACATTCGGAATTCTGTCCAGAAGGGCAGGGGGGACCACAGTCTTCGGAATATTCGGGAGTGCGCCATGTGTCGCTGCAGTAGTAGTCTGTGGGGTTTAGATCAATTGTGGGTGCGGAGGAAGAGTTGGTTAGTGTTGGCGAAGGGGAGGGGATGCCAAAGGCTAATGTTTCATTGGAGGTTTCGTTGACCGAATCCAAGAGGGTGGAGTTGGTCTCATTGTAGTAATAGTCATCAGTGGAGTTGGTCTCATTGAAGAGAAAGTCAAGCTTGGTCAAATCGACCAAGTTCAATTCGGTGGCATTGCAAATGGAATCAGCAAAGCAGCTCATGCCGGCGGGACAGGACGAGTTATCGCCGGAGGGACACCAGATGGAAGAGCCGGAGCAGACGTTGGCGTATTCTAAGGAGACGCCGCAGAAGTACGAGTTGAGGGGGTCGGATGGCGAGAAGGTGAAGGGGGTCGAGGTGGGTGCAGCGGTGGAGTTGTCATCGCTAGCGGTGGAGTTGTCGCAGGAGAGCCCGGGGCCAAAGCAGTAAGGCCTGTCTTCGGGACATTCGTTGTTCTCGGCGGCGGGGTTGTAGCCAAAGGCGGAGGGGCAGGCGATGGAGCAGTCCGAGACGGCGTCGTCGTAGGAGGAGCCGCAGTAGTAGCCGGAGGATTGGGCTAGCGGGATGGAGGAGGTGGCCGCTGCCGTTAGTAGGGCTAGCTTAAGCATGATGGAAGAGGAGTTGGGTTCGTTCGATTCGTTGAGACTTTGGAATTTCAATTGCTGTTGATTGAGATGAGCAAAGGCAGAGAATCGAGGAGACCGACAGAGATGTCTGCTTGGCAGTTATTATGACAATAGTGCCTGTCCTTATCGAGGCTGTCTTCAATCCTCCTATTTGTTGTTGTGTTGGTTGTTGCTGGTTTGGCCTTGGATGTTGTGATCTGTGATCTTTTTTATTGAAGCTGATAAAATTATGGGGGCTGTAGTGACCGTCGATCACGATTTGAAGCATAGAGTTCCCATTAGACTTCAGTACGGCCCTTTTAGGCCCTGTACGTTCTCGATACACACATTCAAAAAAGGGCTTGTCTTTATTTACGGTGAATGGTACTTATTGATTGCCGATAAGGGGCTTGCGTTATTAAGCTTGAATGAGGTTGAATAAGTAGTACCACAGACGATTCGGAGCGGATTCGTAATTGATGAGTGTTTGTTGGGCCTGGATAATTATGTGTATTGGGTATCCAAATAATTACAGGTTATCCCTCTAGCTTTCCCTTCTTTCCTTCTCCTAGCCAGCCCACGAACAGCCTTTTCATAACCCAAGCACGCCCATGTCACCTTCATTTTTCAAATTTCACTTAGTAAATCATGTTAAGGCTATAGTAGTTTTTCAGGACAAACATGGATATCTTTCTTAGCCGACAAGAGCAGCGCAGTGGACAAGTTTAGCCACGGGAGGGAGGAAGATCCAGATTGAGCAACACATGCCCCTTTCATCCCCTCACAGCCTCACCCGCTTGGCCATGTTCGACCGCTTCGTAGCGAGAATGCCAGACCTCTTCCGATACACTTCATAGTTACTGAAAGCAAATGTCGTATATGCAGAGTGTGAGTCCGTGCGATCATCTACGTCCTCATTGTCGAGGTTGACACCGCGGGGTTGTGCGGCTGAGGCGGCAATGGCAGAGTGCATCTTCGTAAGCCAGAGTTTCCTATCAATGTCACTTCCTTCACCAAGCCTTTGAAAATCAACCTGAAGAAGAGATCTGTGACAGGGTAGGACATCGGCTGCATGAACGAGCATCATATCTTTGACGAGATCAATGATAGTAAGGTGCTCATCGCTAGTCATGCCATCCAGTTTCCGGATGTTGATGCGAGCGTTGCAATACAGCCATTGCCGATGTGTGGAGAGTGACCAGGGATGTGGGTATTCGGCCTTCCAAGATCCAAGAAGCACTCCCAACCTAGTGCATCCACATCCTTCGCGAAGCTGGCGTAAAGAGGGAGATGAGAAGCTATGTAGACCATTGATTCATCTCCACACGAAAGAAGGTAGCTCTCAATGCATAAAATAAGATCCTCTTGCATATGAGTCTCATTCAGCCAGTCGATGAAAAGTGAAACGGATTCCTCAAACATATCAGTGCGACCTGTATTCCTGCAACGTGTGATGTAGACGGCAGACTCGTTCGGAGTCCCGAAGCATGGACATGCGTCCGTAGTACTTTCCCTGAACCGTTCAAGTTGGAGATTAGAGCCGCAGAAGTGAGAGACTGTCTTAGTGACGCAGACACGGAACATTCGAGGATAAACAAGCATGGCTTCTGAGACAGCATCCCAGCAGATGAGATCAAAGTTGGACGGAGAGACGATTTTCCTCTGTTCAAAGAGGTCTTTGGCCGCTTCGTAGCCCCACTGTTTGTACAGAGCATCACGAATCGAGGATGTGACTTTGCGACCATTGATGAGAATCTGAAAGCTCTCGAAGGGAAAATTGGATGAGACAAACTGGCCGGAGGCATGCAATGGTATTGAGTTGTTGCAGTAGAGTAAGCAAGATCCAGGGGATATTTGTATCTTGGTGGCCATAGACGTGCTCGTAGACCATTTCGAAGGGGATTCCAGACAGGATTCCCCGGAAGTATTGTATGAGATCCGCTTGAGACTGTGCTTCGCGAGGAGAGCGGTGGCGGTCGTTGCCATGAATAACTACGCCATGCCACTGCTGGATGTGCGTCCCCCGACAGAAGAGAAGACACGGCCTTCAGGATCAAAGCCGCCATTAAGCCGCCGAGCTGTTCACCGCGGTAGTTGCTGGCTGTATGATTGTCAGTACGTTCAGCTGCTGAGAACGTGCAGAAGATAATGCCGCCTGCTGAGCAAGAGGACTCGTCCAGATGTTCCATGAAGGAGCCGTCGTGTACAATGGCCAGCGAGCCGCGGCTGAGGCCATCAACAATCCATTCACCATCACTGCATCCGAATTTTTACTTAAACCTCCCTTAGAGAAAACCGTAAGGGGCTTCTAAGGAAAAGACACAAAATTATGTCATAATTCGGCTTCTAGGGGGCTTCTAAGGAGAAAGAACGTCGGAGTGGCAACATCTGACATATTCTGACGTTACAATTGTTCGTGTAAGGAGCGTCTAAGAAAAATTGCTGACTCCGCTCAATTTGAACTCCATGCAATCACCATGGGACTTATATCTTGATCAATTTGAAAATTCTAGATCGAATTTTTCCCCATCTAAGAGAACACAGTCATTTTGAGAAACTTTAGCAGTACAAATTCCTTAACAGCATGGTATTTGAAGTCACTCCAGGACTACTTTTTATCGCAGTGATTGTGAAAGAAGATTTGTGAATCCAAGAGTGGTCTCACACCAGTGATATGAACAGTGTGTAATCAAAACAGTGGTTTTTTCTTGTGATGTGAACCACAAAATGTCAATGCTCGATTGAGGTCCTCGGATGATCAAGGTATGTATTGCTTTAGTGCAATTTTTATTTGTCAGATAATCTATCACGCTCATATCATCAGTCCTTGCATCCCTGTATTGCATTGTATTGTAACTGAATTCTGCAATGTTCTTTCCCCATTTCAAATCAAACGATTCCATTCTAATCATGTAGACTGTTGTCAAGCCTGTAGACTGTGGACAAATCAATGAAATATGTGGAAAGTATCATTCTTATAATTGACGGTAAAAACTTGCTTGGCATGCTCGACAGAGGTCCTCGGATGATCAAGGTATGTGTATTGCTTTAGTGCAATTTTCATTTGTCAGATAATCTATCACGCTCATATCATCAGTCCTTGCATCTGTGCATTGCATTGCATCATAACTGAATTCTGCAATGTCCTTATTTTGGTAGCTACATGAAAAATAGATGCACAATGTGGAAAGTTTCAATCTTATAATTCACGGTAAAAACTTGCTTGGCATGCAGCAGAATGTATACGATTTCATTCTAATCATGTAGACTGTTGTCAAGGCCGTAGACTGTGGACAAATGTGATGTTACATCTATACTATACAAGATGGGGGAAAATGTAAAAGGTTTACTGACAGACTGAAAGGCCCAATTGATTATCCTCTATTCATGGAGGTCAATGGTCAAAGGTCAAAAATAACGCAAAATATACAATTACCTCATAGACAGTGGTGCAACTTGATCACTTTGGGGTGAGGCGCAAAAATTGGGATTCGGGTAATGAAGTTAATGTAGGTGGAGAAACATTGGTGGGAGTGCAATGGCAAGATCTGAGTCTTTAGGTTTCTCCTTTATTTCTTCCTTGAGAGTTTTTTTTGCATTTGCATGGCTATAGATAAATTACAGTTACAAATGGTTGCATAGAAAAGTTTGTGGTTGTTGTTGCGGCGTCAGCTCTTTCTCCTTTTCCTTTCGTCTGCGAGAGCGAATGGCCAGCTATAGTGAGTGAGATCATAATATCCATTGTGTGATTATCTATTACATTATGTATCTAATGTATCTCACCATAAAGTGTGGGTGTGTTTTCTTGTGTTTGCAATAGAGTACAACTGCAACGTGGCCATGCCATGTGGTGACCGAGGTGATGGTGGGTGGGTGGATGCTTACATCTGACGGGGGTTGAGTGAATTCACATTTTAACAAACAGAGGAAGGACATAGCTTGCGGGATGAACTTTCTTTTATTGTCTTCAGCAACGAATAGAAGATTTGAATTCAAATCTAGATACCGATGTGTACACAAGACTAATTATTAATTGTGACAGGTATGTATATACATTTTTATCTGTGACTTACCGTTGAATGTGTTTTCTTAAAATCAGAGACATCTCTTGAAGGGCACATCCAATGCCCTGCCACAGCGCCAAATTCAGCCACACTGAACCGTAGTGTACTGTGCTCACGATCATCTGCAACAAGTCACCCAAGAGTGAACCCTGCGAAAGTCTTTCTTTCGGCCACCGCTTCGTCTTTCTCCCTCGCTTCGATTTAGACGAAAGATAGAATGGCGGTCAGTGAAGAAGCCAACACCTCCATTGAGGTTATTGAAACGTCTGTTAATGATGATGCAGCTGCACCGCATCGTGCAGGCACGCCTGATCATTCGTGTAGGAGGACTATTCAAGTAGGCAATTACCGACGGTAAGTCCATCGCCGTGGATACTGAAGCAATAGAAGATATCGTACATTCATCAACAATCAACCTCTCATCCACGTCTGCCAGGATTTCATTCGACGAAAAGACAATCCAACGATCCAACCGTAGCCGCAGAATGAACCGAATCTCCTCCCTCCGCAGCCGCCAAAAACGCGCGGATCTCGCATCCTCCGCCAAATCGACCGAGTTGATCGCTGCCAGTTTGAATCGTCTTACCGGTGATGGCGTCGGGCATCAGTATAGCAGCAGCTACAGTCAAGAGGAGGAAGAGGGATGTGTCGTCATCAATGAGGTTAGAGAATACCATCAACAGCAGCAGCAGCAGCAGCAGCGTGGATCGACGGTCGGCTCGGGCAATCATTCCAGCATCTTTGAAGACGATGCTGCACCCTCAAGGGATAACTCAGCCAAGAAGGAGAAGGACGACGGCTCTTCGAAGGAAATGGTCCAAGGAGGATACAGCCCCCATAAAGCCACATTAGGCCTGGAGCTAGTCGCCTCTCCTTCGTTATTACAGCAGGTTCTTACGCCGGATAGTTTGAATAACAAGTATACCATGGGCGGAGGTGAAGCGTCCGTGGGAGGGAGCACATTGAGTTCCACACGGTCTTTTTATAGAAAAATGGAACGTGCTAAACGTTTTGAGAGGACTAAGACTTCGTTTGTGGGGAATAGTATAGATGAAGAGATTGGGGGATCGAAGAATGAAAATCAAGCTGACAACAATGATGATGACGATGAATCAGCCTACAGTGCCATGCCGACGGTGGCAGACGATGCCACAGTGGGAACTACCAAGAGTGCAAGGAGTAAACGTGTCATTTGCAAGTCTTCTCGGGCGGCTATCTATCGTGATCAAGAGGAAGTGCAGCCGTCGAATGCAGTATTGGCCAAGGCTGCTCTGACAGGCACATCTGCTGCTGCTGCTGCTGCTGCTGCTGCTGCAAAAAGCAGAGATGAATCAGTATCAACAACAACGTCGTCAACAACAATGAGCCATAGCAAACCTCTACCTCTGACACCAACCTACAGTATGAGGAGTGTCAAAACCTCTGAGGGTATGGAGGTTGGTCAATTCTTTCACGCCAATCATCTTTCTTCTTTGGATGATGACAATGGCAATGACAGCAACGCCAACAGTAAGACGGACGACCATGAATCCAGTGAGAATGCCACACAACCATTCGATGAAACTGATGCCAAAATCATTGCTTCTTCCAAACAAACTGCCTCTTCTCAAATTCGACCTATGTCGTGTTTACGTCCTTCTAGTTTTGGTATTGCCACCACCACAACCACCAACCCCTCAGCTTCATCGAATGTTGTTTCTGGAGGACACAAACATCTAATCTCACCGGCATTAGTTCAAAACAATCGACTTTCCTCCAATCGATCTGCAAGAATTGCCAAATTTCGCAATACCTTTGACAAACATCGCAATAACCGCAACAATGGTAATGCTGAGACAAATACAACCACTATGGGGGAAGGGACAATCACTCAAGTGGAACAACAGAATGGAACTGAAGAATCGAATTTGTGGGTTAGTAATCCGGTTGTTTGTTTTGCCGATGGTGGTGAGGAGTGCGAGGCGAAAAACACTCGCAAGACTACTGAGGAGAGCAAGGCAAAAAGCACCAGCAAGACTGTTGCTAGTACTATTGCTCGTGAAGAGAGCAAGAATACCACAACAAAGGCCAACGAAAACGACCAAACAGCAGATGGAAAACGACCTGCATCAGGTCACCCTAGTCCAACTTCCGTCAATGAATTCTTCTCCGACGATAATCCAACGACGGCCCAACAACAAGAAGAAGATGGTCATAGCGTCAACTCCCATTCCACCACCTCCTCCATCGATAGAAATTCGAGTATTACCAATCGTCTCGCTAGGAATCGTCAGGCTTTGAAATCTATGGCTTTGGCTAAAAAGAGCAGTGTCAAAGATCGTAAGAAGGCGAAGAAGGTGAATGAGGATGGTGGTACCAATCATACCGTTGTTTCACCTGCAGATCAAGAGGGGAATACACCCTCTATTGTGCAGAGTGTGAGTGATTTGTGTTTTCCGCAGTTTACTCCTGCATTATTAGTGGAGGATGGAATCCAGACCAAGAGTGAAGAGGGTGCATATGACACGGAGATTGCAGCCATGACCACTACCAAGACTGCTTCCGTGACTGCTACCAAGACATTGGATTCCTCTCGCGAAGAAGTAGAAGAGGAGGAGGATCTAAACGGCCCGTCCATCGAAATAGATGCCTCCATCCTCTTGAATACAAGCAATGAATCCACGTCTTCGAGAAAAAAACGATTTCTTCTTCCCAGAATACGTCGCAGAAATAACGTTGTTAGTACTCCCAAAACCTCGAATAAGTCTTCATCCAATGATGAAAAGAGCAGTGGCCATAAACGATCCATCAAGTCGAAACTCTTTGGTAAAAAGAGGGAGGAGAGGACAACACCTACTAAGTCTACGGAGGAATTGGCTAAAATTGAAGAGGTTGAGAAGTTTACAGCTTGGTTGGCACCGACTACCCAGCCTGCTGCTGATTCGGAGGATGAATTTCCCATGGATGAGTTGCCTACTAAGAGTGAGACTAAGCAAGAGGAGCCATGTAGTAGTGGGAGCGTGAACAAATTTCCATCGTCCTCCACACCGTCTACCGCGAGTGCTGTGGCCGCCACAGCAGCTGCCGCTGCTGCTACCACCACAGCTGTTGCTGTGGCAAAGGGCAATGACGACGAACCTTCCGTAACTGGGATTGAATCCTCGGAAGCGGGTCCGATCACAGAGATGGATCCCACCTTCATGATGGAAGAAGATACCCACAAGAGTAGTATTGGCAAACAACTTCCCTTTTTCGGTATGCGAGCTCGCTCTTCTTCGTCCAAGAATTCCAAGTCTTCATTGAACTCCAAGTCATCGATCAATTCCAAGTCCAGCAGTCTAACAAAGCAGGAGTCGGAGCCAGAGTTATCATCCCGCGAAAGAAGTACGATGTCAGACGATGGAGCACCGTTGTCGGGCAACGATACGCGTGTTCCTTCCTCTTCTGGAGACTATGCCGATTTCGGGGCGGTTTCCCGACAAGAGGCATCAGTACCAGTCGTGCAAGATACAGCGACTATTGCCAAGAACTGGAGCTTTGAGGAAGAAATGGCCAATGCCCAAATAGACCAAATGTTTCCAGATTTCAGTAATGCACATTTTGTTGGTGAGGATGTAAGTGGTGAAGTCGAGCACGGTGTCGAAGTCAAATGGGGAGTTCAAATCTTGGAACCCAATGAGTTTGGACACGAGGGAATCGCTCTTGATACAACTGCCGTGATTGCTGAGTTGAAGCAGAGCCTTTCCGAGGCCAAGTGGGATAATGACACAAAGATTGGCGATGACATTTCTTGGCCATCGGAGGTTGTATCTCAAAAGACGCCGGCAATCAAGTCAGATGTGGATGAAACTCCGTTGAAGATATTGGCCGACTCTGCGAATAGTAGCCCCGAGAGCAAGTTTCAAGGAGTGGAAGAGGCGTCGACCAAATCTGGCGGTACCAAAACGTCTTCGCTTTATCCAAGGAAGCTCTTTATAAGGCGAAGTAAGGATCGACGTGAGCAGAATCAAAAAGTCACAGAAGAAGAGGAGGAGTCGGTGTCAGATTTTCAGCGTTTTGAATCCGAGAAGAAGAGATCGCCTCACCCTGCCGAGAAGAGGAACATGCGATGCAGCGCTGGAGGCAAGGATGACAGTCGTTCCATCGACGAGGACAGTGATGACTACAGTTCTGATGAGTACAGTTCTGATGAAAGAGAAGATCTAGTCGGTGCTATTGCCACATCTCTCAACAAGGGATTCACCGGTATCGTTGATATGATGGAGACTGCATTTGCATTCAACAAAGTACATGAAGAGGTTGACTACTCATCGGAATCATCAGAGAGTGAAGAGGAGGAAGACGACTACAGCTACGTTCAACGCAAGATGGCAAGACGCAGAGACAAGCAACGTAGGTTACTCCGCGAAGCCCGCCGCAACAGTCGTCGTCAGCAACATGAAAGAAAGAGGAGGAGCAAGTCCACATCGAGGCATAGCAGGACCCCACCAGACAATGAATCCATCATCAGCGAGGAAGAGAATCAACAACGCAGGCATCGGCACGAAATGTACGTTCGAAAGGCTAGCTCAGGTAGAGTGATGAGTCGTCGCAGGGTTGAGTCTCCTCGCTATGAATATTAAGAGTACAAGATGACTAGGTGGTAATTCTTTCTTCCCCAGGTGATAATTCTTCTTCCCATCTCTCTTAAAGATAGTCAAGTTGATGTTTTGTTAAGTGTATTTTTGATCATTCATAAGTTAATGATGGTACTTATATGTTACTTTAAGTACTCGAACAGTCCTTGATCTCGCTCGGCTTCAATTACAGTAGTCCCGGTTGCTTCTTTCTTGTCAAATAGATCTGGGCTTTGTTGGATGGTCAATGCACAGATCCAGGCTATTTATGGTTGGTTTAACAGTTAAGATTACTTCTCTCTCATATTATCACAATTGATTATTATACAATCAGGTACAATAGCCAGAATCACAGGGCTCTTACAAGACGGCTATAACACGGCCTATTCGTATCCACCGGCAGCGAAGTGAAATTTCTCTCCAGATATGGAGCAACATCCAAAAGCGTAATGTCTTGCACAGCCTGGCGCATCCTTGTATTGAATCCACCATGGCAAAATACATAGCCTTCTGTATCCAAATACTCGGCCACTCCGGTAAACCTCGGTAACGGCATAGTACCTGAGATTCTTGGTTTGAAAAAGGAATCTGTATTGAGATTGTAGCACAAGACTCCATTTGTATTCATCCTACCACCCCCAAACAGAAAAAGGACTGTATCCGGTGCAATTTTTATACCATTATGACATCGACCGAGGTTTAACGATTCGATCGGTGACAAATGGTCCCAGCCACTTTGATGTTCCAATTCATCATCTTCACTGCTGTCTTCATCACTAGACTCAAATGGTGCCCCTCCATGCAAATGATTCCATTTCCACATCTGGTCACATTCAAGACTTTGAGGCCATTCAAGAGATTCAGGCACAGCAATACCTCTCATACTAAGCTCCCAAACCTCATTGTTATCGAATCCAGATCGAATCAAGTCCGTGCCCGAACCACCTCCAAACATGACAAGTCTATCACGTCGTTTATCCCAAACAACGGAATGCCCATGTCGTCCCTTCGGTTCTCCAGTAACTGCCAGAGATATATCCATCCACGTCCAAGTGTGAGTATCCAAGATTGTCTCTTCCAGGGTCGAGCCTTCAGATGTCATCCCGCCAATGATTACAAGATATCTATCGTGGATCAAGGTAGCGGTATGGTAAGCCCTTGCTCTTGGTGGAACACCAATTGTCTGAATCATCTCCCAATTAGCAGTCACACGACCTGCTTCAGAAGACTCCTCACTCGAACTATTACTAAATGTAAGAGTCAACATCCAAACTTCATTCGTCTCCATCGAGTACCCTCCACCTTGGAACCCACCAAACCTTAGAGCCTTGGCAATACTATTACGATTATCGCTCCCAGGTGATGAAATAGAGTGTAGCGCAGTCAAACTGGCACCATACACAAACGAAGCCCGGTTCACAGGATACACCCGGTCCCAACCCCACGGCCTCGCATGTGAATTGTATCCACGCGGTATTCTCATAACTGTCACACTATCATCTTCGCAAAAGCCTCCCGTGATAACTAAGCTCTTGAAACCTAGACTAGTCTGCAATACACACGAATTGTGACCTTCACGTGCAGTCACCGGAAAGATACGATGAATATTCAACGGTATCCAATTGACAGATGGCAATGCCGTCTCGTACGATTGGAGGAGGAACTCATTTCGTATTTGTTGTGCGGTTCGATTCTCTTTGAGAATGTCATCATCATCTATTGGATCGTCGCGATCTCGGTCGAGCAGCCGGCCCCAGAAGGAGATGGATGGGGAGAGGTGCTGGTGGATGTTTCTATGGACGGAGAGGAAGCTTAGGATGTCGGGTGGGGAGAGGTGCAGGGAGATGGTTGACCAGGCGTCTTGGGGGAGGTTTAGCAACATGGTCTGATAGTTATGCGAGGGCCTCTATTTCGGAGGCTTAGCCGAAGATAGAGCGAGACGCACGCAAAAGGGCAATGCGAAAACATGGCGGGAAGTACCGCACCATCCCGCTCGCCTCTTTTCCCTGTCTTCTCCTTTCGTCATGAGATCCGTCACCGATCTTGCAAGCCTAGCAAGGTTCATCCTCTCGCCTGATTGCCAATCTATTGTCATACTGACTGGAGCTGGTGTTAGCGTTGCCTCTGGGATGTGAGTTCTTTAGGTGCTTGAAGGTGCCTTTGTTGTGTGGGTGTGATATCTTTCGCTTTGCTGCTTGGCTCTCGTTCAAAACCTTTGATATACTATCGGTCACATCACAACCTTGCAACACTTTATGCTTGTCACAGACCCGACTTCCGTAGTCCTGGGGGCATGTATGACACTTTGCGGCCAGAGCTGATAGTAAGTGCATCTATAACATTTGCTCTTATCGACGTTTGAAAAGAGGTACAGTTCTAATATATTCAATGCACCCCTTATGCACCAAAACTGTAGACTGCAACAGAACAACAACGCAAACTAATGACAATGGATCCAACCTACGTCGTAGAAAAGAACATGTTTCTTCAAAACTCCTTCCCCTATCTAGAAGTACGTAGACCTTTCATCTTGGGAGTACGAGATAGGATATGGAAGCCTACAATTGCTCATCACTTTGCAAGCCTACTGCATTCAAAGGCAGACAAGTTGACTCGGGTCTATACTCAAAATATTGACGGGCTTACAAATGCAGTTGGTTTACCAGATGGTAAGATTGTGTCGGTGCATGGTACAATTGGCAAGGCTGGATGTGAAAGCTGCGGGGAGGATATGGACTTTGATGCATTCTGCTCTGAGGTCGAGGCCAAGATTAGGGATATATATCATCCCGAAAAGGATCCACAGGAATCTACACCAATCAACTGTCCATCGTGTGGAAAAGCAACTGTCAAGCCCAAGACGGTATTGTTTGGATCGTCTCTTCCAGCTGAGTTTTTTGACAAAGCATCTCAAGATTTGCCAACGACGGATTTACTTATTGTTGCCGGTACTTCGTTGGTAGTTAGTCCAGCCAATTCTTTAGCTTACAATGTACCAACAAATACCGTGAGAGTGATTGTAAACAATGAACCAGCGGGAGAAGAGCTTGGGATTGATTACAGTCCAGATGCAAAGCGAGACTTCTTTGCAAGAGGCGATTGCGATGAGGTATTCCTCGATTTGATTGGTGAGCTGGGGTGGATAGCTGATTTGAAAGAGCTGGAGGACAATTTACCAAGGGTTAGTTTGGAATTGATCAATGCAAAGTATAAATGAGCCCATTTGACTCCAGAAGCCAATTGTCTGTGTCATTTCTTGAATACAAACTGTAAATTAAGTAGTACAACATCCATCATACGACATCATAGTCACAAACAGGGATGGACTGGTGAGATCACAAACAGTGAAGGACAAAAGAGCACCAAGTCTGAGCTTCAACTACTCTACAGAGTCACCTTGAACTTTGCTTAGCTAGGGTCTGATCTGGATTACATAATCTCGAAGCGTACCTTTAAGGTCTTTAATGGTTTTAATTTTGGTGGAGAGGTATCAAGATCGTTTAAAGATCTTAGTTGTATTAGTATAGACCAGGACAATTCCAATTTATCGATCTCAAAGGTAATTCATGACGATTCGCTACGCATTACTTTCACACTGTCGTTTATCATTTTTAAGTAACGTAACGCTACTTTTTAAC
>JALLPI010000414.1:0-20348 GCA_036939935.1 Cyclotella atomus | reverse complement strand
GGTTTTTATGACATCGATGTCTTAAGATACACGTGTATTTTTAGTTACTCAGATGTTGTTAGGTGAGGGATGAAAAGTCTTATCAGGATATTGACGACAGATTGAGGCATGCTCTTTGTAATTTTCGTTGTTTAATGAAATCCTAATCAAACCCTATCCTTTCTTTATGTCATTGTGAACAAGATCAGCCCTTTTGAAAATTTGCCTCCCACACCCCACACCCCGCACCCGAGAAAAGACATATGAACATGGCCCTCAACGACAACCTCCTCCACAGACGGCCCGCAGCAGCCACCACATCCATCCGTCGCACATCGGACCTCAACGACAGGCGCATGCGAAGAAGGCGACGAATCTCCAAGCAATATCGGTCCATGCTGGCCGCTGCTACCCTCTTTTCATCCGCCTTATTCCTCACCACTTTTATCTTCGTCAAAAGAGGCAGCAAGCCACAACAACTAGATGATGCCAATCCAAGCAATAGTCAACCGTTGGCACAGCAATGGAAACCTCGGCTCAAGAAATCACTAGCTGCAAATCTAATGCACAATAACGACGAAATTTCCAAACAAGTACACAGCCCGAAACATCATCGCGTCAACACAAACACAAACCAAACAGAAGAACTCTACCGGCATAAATTCTCTACCCAAGAATTAGGATACGACATCTACAATTGTCCATCCGTCCCACCCGAAGATTATCCCAAGTCATGGCCTGTAACTGACATTATCACCAATTGGAATCCCAACGATGTCACTACGTTGCCACCGAGGCATCGTGATGTGTATCATTCGTTGTGTATTTTTGATTATGGGACGCAGTTGGAGGTTGCTAGAGTTTATAGGGATAAGGAGGTGCCGTTTGTGAGTACAGTTTCTTTGTTGTTGTGTTGATTGTTGCGCTGGTTGAGTTTGTGGTTGATTGTTGTGTAGAGATTGATTGTTGTGTTGGAATGTTGATTGTTGGCTTCTCTTGATTTTTTTGGAGACGGGAAGAGCATTTAGTTGTTAAATGCCTTCAATGACATGTGTTAGTCAAACTTGATGGCCTTAAACTTGTACTTGAGACTTGATGAAACTTGTATCTACTTGAGGCAAGATATGATGCTTTTGTTGCTTCTATTGCAAATGAACTCAATTCCAACACTGGTGTCACTAAACTAATGTGTCATCTTTAGATCATACGAAACGATCCAAAAGTAACCGCAGCATCCAAAAAATGGACCACGCCCAATTACCTCCTAACCAATCTTCCATCCGACAAAATATACACGGAACGATCTCCCGTCAATCATTTCATGTTTTACAATGCAGGCCGGAGAGAAGTACACAAAAATTGGATCAAGCCTCTCAATGATGTCACTGCCATGCGATATGATGAATGGTTGGAGAGATCGTTGGAACGAGATGCGGTGACTTTGGGAGATGAGGAGTTGATGAGGCGTGTGGGTGAAATGAGACAGAGGCGTCTGGCTCGTGAATTGTCGTCTGGTGGTGAAAATGAAAAAGAACAAGGTAGAGAAGAAAAGGCAGTAGATGATGCAGATGATGGAGCAAACCATCAACATTCGGATGAGAATGAAGATCAAAAGAAATTGAATTGGTATTATTGGAGGTTGAATGCCTTTTTAGAACAAGCAGAGGAAGAAGGACCTGATAAATTGGTCTTTGAGGACTTACCCTTCTTTGACCCGAGAAAATTAAAAGAATCGGGATTCTATTTGGTAGATCCGAGAGATCAACGGGGTATCAATTGCCGATTTGGCATGAGGGGTGTGATTGCCGAAAGTCATTGTGATTTGTCGAGGAATATGATTGCTTTGCTGGAGGGTGAACGGAGGTATATTATAGGACATCCGGGTCAATGTGACAATTTGTACTTGTATCCGCGTGGACATCCTAGTGGAAGGCATGCAAGGTGAGCATACAATTGCTGCTAAGTACTTTTGAATTGTGGATTGTGGAGCCGCAGTGCATCTTACCTCGTCTGTTTGTTTTGAATGTGCTCACCAATAATCATCTTCCAGCTTCGATTGGTCCAATCCCACCAATTGGGATTTGCATCCCAAGTTCCGGAATGCACTGCATAGTGAGGTGGTGATGAAAGCCGGCGATGTGTTGTATTTGCCCACAGCTTGGTTTCATTACATTGTGAATTTGAGTACCAATATTCAGTGCAATATCCGGAGTGGGATTAGTTACGAGAACAAAAATGCATTGAAAGAGTGTGGGTTTAAACTGCCATCTAGCAAAAAATAGGTAGAAAGATGATTATTGTAAGATGTTGTAGAAATGCATGTTAAGTATTCCATTATGTTGTAATTTAGACGTTGCTACACATCAATATGGCATCACTTCAATCCACCCAAGAAACCGCTCACTGACAGGCTTGCATACTCGTTTGAGTTAGCTTCATCTAAATAGCTCAATACATCATCATCCCTCTCATTCGAGGCATTAGGACCACGAAAAGTAAAAACATCCAACAACTTATCAGTCCCCATGCTATACATTGTTGAATTGTCAGTGTTCACTACAGCCTCAGCGGTGGCTCTTTTGCGATCTTGTAGCTTCAATATCTTTTCCTCAATGGTATCTGCAGTTATGAGTCGATAGACATTGACTGTTTTGGTTTGCCCAATGCGATGAGCTCGATCCATGGCCTGGAGATCTGTGAATGGATTCCAGTCGGGCTCTAGAAAGATCACCGTATCCGCTCCTGCAACATGTAAAGCAAGATATCTGTGATTAAGCATTAAGAGCAAATGTCTTGGAAAGTATTCGCTGTGGCTCACCTGTCAAGTTGAGACCCAACCCTCCAACTTTTGTAGTGAGAAGTAGGACTTTAATGCTGGCATCTTCATTGAATCGATCAACTATAGCACTTCGTTGATTACTCGGAACACTTCCATCCAAACGAAGATATTCTAATGATGGCATGTGAGGTTCAAAAAGAAACTTCTCGACAACGTCAAGGCACTGAGTGAACTGGGCAAATATCAAGCACTTTGATTGCTCGGCTGGAGTACCTTCAGCAACCTCTTGGTCAATGTTGTCGCCAATACAACTTTCGTCAACAAAGAGATCATCTTCATTGTCACTGCCAATGAGTTCGTCACTAGCAGCGAGTAAGAATCCAGATGTGTCATTGTCCGCAGCCGTGATTTCAGGACCTGCTATTCCAGAGTGACGCATAAGATCATTGAGAGCCATCAACTTTCCAGATGTATCAAGTATACTTGTTTTCGAAATCATTGTCTTTTGTTTTTCGGATGCAAGGAGCGAGTGCAGAGCTGGGTGGGTACAAATCAGTCGTAGTTGAAGGAGTGAGGCTAATACATTGCTACCTAGCTTCTGCTGCTGCTCATCGGGTGCAATCATATCACTGGAGTTGCTGATAGTCTTTTCAACGAGATCAAGTGCGGCTTTTGTCTGAGATTTCTCCATGACTTGCTTGTACAACATTTCTTGCTGGCTGCTCAGAGTGCATGGAATATCTGTGATAATCTTTGGCGGAAGTTCTTTCATTACTTGACCCTTCTCACGACGCAACACAAAAGGAAGCACTTGCTGGTGAAGTACTTTCAAGCAATCCATACCTCTGTTCATTTCAGATGCCGACGCCTCTAGCTTTTGCCCGTTAAAGATTGGTTTGGCGAACTCTTTTATGAAGTTAGATTCGGATCCAAGGAAGTTGGGCATAAGAAAATCAAATGTTGCCCAGATCTCGTGTACGTGATTTTGTATTGGCGTGCCTAACAAAGAAAAGGATTGTCTCAGAAGCATCTACAGATTGATCACACGCAAGATAAATCATTTACATACCTGTCAAAATCAATTTGTGATGGGCTTTTATACGTCGTGAAGCTTTGGCAGTGACTAAGTGGGCATTAGGAAGAGGACATAGAATATTATACTGAAGTCAACCACAGGACTTACTCGTCTTTGGATTCTTCAACAGGTGTCCTTCGTCAAGAATGCAGTAATCCCAAACTACAGTTTCTAGCAGATCTATATCTGATCGCAAGACAGAGTAACTTGTAACTACAATATTGTGGTGGTGCGCCTCGTCACTCCAAGACTTTCTTCTCACTTTTGCGGGTCCCGTGAAATCAAACGAAGATAAGACCTGGTTGTTGGGAAAGAACCTACGAATCTCCTTCACCCAATGTCCAACTACGGTTGAAGGACAAACGACTAGTGATCTTTTTGGACTGGCGGATTCGGTGCAGTGGGATAAACCAATAGTTACCAATGACTGTAGAGTCTTTCCAAGGCTGAATAGTATAGTATCATACATTGTCTTGTCAGTAACTGTACAAGAACATAGACAAATATTCATACGATACCAACTTACCCCATGTCGTCGCACAAAGCGCCATTCAGGTGAACCTCTGATAGAAAGCGCATCCATGATATGCCTTCCATTTGATATGGCCTCAGTATTGTTCCACTTTCTTCTAGAGCTTTCAATATCTTTTCTGGCAGTTTGCATGGTGGGAGCGGCTTGCCCAGTACAAGATGTCGAATGACATCTTCAGACACCTTGCTAGACAATGGATAAGTACTTTGGTCCATGTAGTTTGTAGATAACGGAGCGATGCGCACAAGAATAGCAAAAGCGCTAGCTGCATTTCTAGAACAGTCCTCTGATGCATCCGTCATCAAGCGCATAACCACAGGTAGAAGTGTCACCAAGTAAGGGCCCATTGATACACTGAATTTCTGCATTATGCTAAGCAACAGCTCGCATCCTCCTTCTCTGACTTGATCGTTTTCCAAGTCAGCTAATATAGGTAGCAAACTAGAGATTGCCACATCCATTGTAGCTTCAAGGTCTATGCGGCACATGTTCAGGATGGACTCAGAGGCTTGACCTCTCACCGAAACAGATGTATTGTTGCATGATATCTCAAATGCTGGCTTCGCAAAGGGCAATACAACTGAAGAAATGGATGTGTTGCCTCCTGAGAGAGCCTTGGTGACAATATTGAGCATTAGTACTGAATCTAACTGCTGCTGTTCTGACAAATCAGAGTAGTTTGAATCTGTCAATAGAGACATTTTGTTCCAAATAGAAGAGAATTTTCTCAGATTTTGTTCAGCGCTCAAGCCAGCAATGAACAATTCAAGAGTCTGGTGGGCCCAAATAGATTGGAGAGGAACTTGATGATCAGAGCATTGATGGGATGCCATATAGCACAAATTTTCTAGAAGCTTGTCTCTTGCTCTGATGTGAGCCGAATCATCAGGCACCATAGCGATCATTCTAGCAATGTAGCAGCACGTCTGTTTCGCACGAGCTTCACAATCTTCATTCTTTAGCGATGTCACGAAAGCCTGGATAATTGGTGTGATTTTCTTTGGCCAGTGACTAAATCCGGTGTGAATTAGTGCTCCAGCTATTAATGCGTTGAGTCTTATACATGGTTTTGTTGGCGCACATGACTGAGGCTTCGTTGGTGCATTGAAGATAACTCTCTTTTCCTTGAATACAGACTGCCATAAGCTAACAATATTGTCGGATAACGAATTATGATTTGCGTTTGACTGGGAGCTGCTTGCTGAAGTCAACAATGCCAAGAAAGCATTATCACAGATTGATTGTATTTTTGTATCCCGTAAAAGCGAGCTGCCAGATGAAGACATATCTATCGAGATGCAAGGTAGCCTTTTAGACTCAAAGTTAGTCAACTCGAAGAGAGCTGGCATAAACTCCCATAGAGCTCCAACATCCACATTCTCATCAACGGATGCAACAGCACAAAACAGTAGGCAACTTGATTCGCATTGGTATAACCACGGCGAACGAATACAAGTTTGAATCGCCAATGATGTCATTGGGTACAGTTTAGTGGGACACATCATCTTGTAGAACTGAGCAAGTGCCGTGGCAGACCCTATTTGTGTTACGAACGTAGAAGAGGCAGATGTTGTAATTGATCTTTCCAGGCCATCGGGGTTTCTCTCTATTCCACGAAACATTACCTCAATCGATGTCTTGGACGAAGGTAGAATGTTCTGTTTGCAGACACCAAAGTAGCGCAGAGTAATGGTCACTGCGGTATCTTGAACTAACTTTTGGCACCCATCGTCAAAATTGGTTCGATGGAAAAGAGTGGCGAGTGACTTGATAATGCTATCCCAAGCTTGATTCCAATGCTTACTGACTGCGTCCGTCATTGAGCCATGCGAGCTGTGCCCGCATAGATGGTAAAACAGCCGATCCACTACATTACACAAGATTCGTGTTGCCGATAAAGTATTGCTGTGATCTGCATCATCAGCCATAGAGCCCGAGACTAAGCTTAGCGCCCGGAAGCATGAAATGCGCACCACTTCCGAATCGAAACCAATAAATGATGCAAGCTTGTCGACAATTGCAGAGCTAGCTTCTTTTTCAGTTTCAGTCGAACGACTTTGAAGGGCTGTAATTATTGAATTGAACTCGATAGTCAGCAACGTGGAAAATAGAGTCAGCAGGTCCGAGGCACTGGGAGATAAATCATTGCTTGGAGTACAGAGTGCATCCCATATAGAGCTTGTACAATCGTTGACAATATCGATGGTGTAGTGCGTTTGCTCTAATCTCAACATTTGGAGTAATACCTGAGCTGAAACTGCGCGTACATCGTCACTATTATCAGCGAGTCCTTGAACTGATAGCTTAATGATGTTGTCAAACGTATCATGATGGCCATTGAGACGTGATGTAGCAGATCGTCTTGATAACGGTCTAAGTATCGGATCAGTGGAGGAGATCTCAGTCAGCGTAGTTGAATGCAACTGAGACAAAGCACAAACATACTTCAAGACCAGAAGAACTCCGTGCCTCACTTCCCACCCATCTCTTTCATTGTCACATCTACGATGAAATAGCTGGAAGAGCAAGTTAAAAGTACAGTCCCATATTTCAGACGGCGCGGCCTCCAACAGAATGGCAATAATTTGAGCAGCCATTTCACGAACCGGAGCAACAGCAGCACCACTCATAACATCGTCTAAGCTACCCGCTGCTCCGATATCAGTGCCAGAAAAGTCAGCAAAGCGGTCTAACCCAATGATACATATGCATCTCGCCAAGATGTCATCGGGCCATTGACCAAATGCACGATGCATGTCATGAACTCTCCACGCTCGAAGTAACGATAACGTTGCAAGCAAAGCTCCGTGTCTGACCGTCCATTGCGGATCAAATGTTCTATATGCTACTTCAGTACTAAGCAGCAGCTGTGGATTGCGGTGTTTACTATTGTGCGCCTTGTCATTCAAGTCATTGGATGTTATTGATCGGTTGCTCTCTGCAATTAACAACTGTCGAATGTCGATTGTTGGTAGGAATTCATCTTCTTCATCTTGGTCTTTCTTGCGAGACTTGCGTTTGCGTTTTGTAGAGGCTTTGCCACCTTTCTTCCCTGATTGTTTGGTTGCTCTGCGTTTATTGCCTGTAGCTGCAGCTGATGTCAGATCTGATATAAAATCTTCATCGTTGGCAATATCGTGTTGAGTTGTGTTACCATCCGTGTTGACAATGGCAGAACTTAATATTCCACCCAGTCCAATCCGTCTAGCTAGTATTTGTCTCTGTAACAGTACTCTTCTTCTGAGAAATGACTGCTTCGTTTGATCTACATTATCTTCAGGCCCCGCACCTCCATCCAAAGATTGCAGTGCTTGATTTTCTCTAATATATGCTTGAGCTTCTTCATCTTCACAGGTCCAATCATATCTTTCACCCGATGATGCTAGAAGTAACCTCCCTCGTTCTACAACTGTGTCCATTTGGTTTTTTGGATATAAGTCAACTTTGTCCCCAGTTGATTGGTTTGACTGACTCTTTGCATTAGAACACTTCTCGTTGCCCAAATCATTGCATTTGAAATCATCATTATCAGCTTCATGCAATGCTTTCTGCAAGTCCTGCACGCTAAGCCACGACAAAGATTCGACACCATCACTTTCACACCCTTCAAAGAAGTGTCTTCTGTCTTCCGCGGGTAAACATCTCGCCACGGCCTCCAGTGCCAATGCACAATTGGATCGAGTCTCCCAATGAAAATCAAACAATCCGCTACAACAAGAAGACGAGTTTGTATCCCCCTTCTTTTCTCTACGAGACTTTCCATCACCTGCCACTAGTCTACCAATCAGATCCCATATTATTAGACTTGGATGGGCATTAGAGGCGTCGTTTTTAGAGGCAGCTTCTGTATCTTTACACGAGCTATTATCGTGGATGGCGAATCCTGAGGAACAAGAGGCGGCGTAACGACCTAACAGCGTCGAAGCACGGGATGCATGCGATGGTGTGCCCTCGCGTATTAGTCGGAGGAGGCGGAGGATGTGCGGTGGGTGTTCTACTTCGATTGATTGGCTTGGTGTTTCTATTTTGGACGCCATGATGAGGTGGAGGAGATTCAGATGGAGTAAGTATGAAGGTGTATGTAGTTAGTCTTCTATCTATCGTGGTATGTCAGTTTTGCAATCAACTAACTGAAACTCATAGAAAACAACCAAACAGAAATTGGTTCCTAAACAAATTCAAATGCATTATTTAGTGAATGATGCTTCATTACCTGCTGGCACATCAGCGACGGGTGCTTCTCTTGGTGACGATTCGTCACAAGCAAAAATGGCTAAGGACAACAGCCCTGGCAACTCCAGCAATAACAAGAGTTGTAACGAAAGGACAGCTACACATGAGAAACAACTCGAATCGATTGATGAACATGACCTTCAATCCGTAATTCGCAGTATAAGTGAAATACCCAAGTTCAGTAACGAGTGGTTCCGATTGAAAAAAACTGGAGATATGCTTCCGTAATGAATTGAAGGTAGATCTAGGTGGTGAAAATGGAAAGCCAACTAACCAGGTTGCCAAAGATGTTCATCAATCAAATGTTCAAGTCGGTTTGGCTCGTCCTGAACAAATTTACATGTTGGTATTGAATCAATAGATGATGTTGTCAATGACGACTTGTATAGTGGACTTGCTGCACGCCCAAAACCTGAGCTCATTGATGATGACACAAGCCCTGATGCAAACGATATTTGCTTGCTACATGATGATATTTTGAGTTACAAGAAGAAATCAGCAATTAGTGCCTTACAGACGATTGAGGGGAATCCCAGTTGCTCTGAGTTCGACAATGATAGAAAAATGGACATGAGCGAGCGAGTCGAGTTCAGTGCTCCTAATGCTGATGAAGACTCGGTTGGATCAAATGTAGGAAGGTCAATGTCTGCTTTCGGTGGAGATATGGAACACGCAACTTGCGAAGATCGTCTCGCAAACGCGTGTAATGCTATTCCTTTAATTGAAGCATGGGCTGTAGATGAACAATCATTGTACATTGCGGAGCAAGTAGTAGAAATCGAAACATGTGATGTAGAAGAGGATATTGTTAGCGAAGAAGAAGACTACACTGCTGAACAAGTGACTGGATGTTACACTTTCAATGCAAAAGCAATCGCGGGCTTGTGTACTTTGATCCTAATTGCTTTAGGAATAGCATTGTACTCTGTGCTCAAGCCCAACCCGTCGCCACCGATAACAACGACAACTACATCAATGGTAACTCCAACAAGTCATGTCAAATCACAGCAAAACAATGCAGCGGCTCCCGAGACTCTTCTCATTGACTCCTCCACAACAGCAACCCAAATGACGACCAAGACTACTCCCGCCATTACCACAGAAGTAACGACAGCAACAAAGGCATTGCTGCCGCGTGAAACCCAAATTAAAGACGAACTCGAAGAAAATATCCTTCGCCGAGGACTCTGGTTTGACGCGCTTCCTCTCTCCTCTCACTGACAGTTGCATTTCAGCATTGTACTGGTTGCTCTACAAGGATGGAATGGCACTCCAAGCGACAAATTCAAATCTAGGTCAACGATACATATTGGCTCTTTTGGCCTTTGAGTTTGGGAACCTATTTCAGGTCAAATAATCTGAATTGGCTGTCTAACAAGACAGAATGCAGTTGGGATTTGGTTTCTTGCAATGGCAAAGGTAATGTTATGGGACTCGAGTTAGGTTAGTATTCATGAATCTTTGTTGCTCGATAGCTCCTTGCTTTCTCAGACTCAACGTTCAAATAATTCCTTAGGATCAGAAAACATCACAGGGACTCTTCCTCCTGAAATAGGTGGTCTCAAGTCACTTGAATATCTAGGTTTACAACACAATGCTTTGATAGGTTCAATACCACCTGAGATTGGAGAGCTGAGAGTCCTAAATATGCTAGATCTCTGGGACAATAAGCTAAGGGGCTCTTCCACCCGCACTAGGTGGTCTTGAGTCACTTGAATTAATAAATCTCAGTGATAACC
Source organism: Cyclotella atomus (assembly GCA_036939935.1). NCBI lineage: Eukaryota > Bacillariophyta > Thalassiosirophyceae > Thalassiosirales > Thalassiosiraceae > Cyclotella > Cyclotella atomus. Next base: position 10,011 of record JALLPI010000414.1, on the reverse strand, counting down.
AGCTTTCTTCAACGCTACAACGTGAAATCGGCAAGCTGACATAGGTAACCGAGCTTTATCTGAACGAGAATAAGCTATCAGGCGCCATTCCACCCAATATTGGTCAGCTGAACAAACTGAAAGATCTCATATTATATGGAAATGATTTCACTTCTACTCTTCCCACCGAACTTGGAGCGTTAACGGAGTTGACTGAGCTTCGGATATTCCTGAATGCCATCACTGGCACTCTTTCTTCCGAGCTGTAGCATTTGACTTCTTGGAAGTTACTATCATAAGGCTACAACCAGTTATTTGGGGCAATACCGTCTTGGATCGGAGAATTAAGTTTGCTTGAGAATCTTTTTCTAGATGGCAATCAATTCACTGGAGCGTTACCATTAGAACTTGGAGCATTACAAAACTTGATTAGCTTGGATGTTAGCTATAATGAGTTCACAGGGGCATTTGAGATAGACACATCCATTATGAAGGACTTGTGTCTTGGCAATAACATGTTCAGAGGGGACCTCCCATCAGAGATCGAAACTGATTACACTTGCTAGCTGAGGTAGGAAATTTTTTTTGGATTAACAACAAGAAGAAGTATAGGAGCATTTGAGATAGACATGTCGAATATGTCTTGTGTCTTGACCATAGGTCTTGACAAGAACACGTTCTCATGTGACCTTCAATTACTCATCTTTGTTGATGCAGATACAAATAATAATAATGCCTGTTTTTAGATCTATTGTTGAGTAACCCAATATCCGTTTTAGAAATATCCCTTTTGTCTACTTACTTGAACTTGTGGTACTTGAACTTACCTTGTGTTTCAACAGAAAACCTGTTTCAACCATGACAACAAGAATCAAGAGGTATGGCCCTATCTCTTGGTATGACAGAATTGAAACTACAATCTCATCCTTACATGAGATATGAATGAAGGACTTCTGTACAATAACAATGACTTCATCATCGGCAACCTCCCTTCAGAGAATGAAACTGATTGATCCTGTACATAATCTTATCCATGCATATAGGCGCAGGCATAAAATAAGTTTGCCGATTCAATGCTTATTATTCTATCTTGATGCTGAGTGCAACATAGCTATCATATTGTCCAATTCCTCCATCAATTCAACCACTTTGTTTGACAATTGCTTCCTTCTCATCTTCACCTCATCATCCGAATAAGACAACACTGAATCTATCCTAGCAGCCAATCTGTCAAGTCTGGTACTAAAGAATCCTATATCTTTTCTCAACTCTGGATTTTGTTGAAATATCTGCTTCTGAATCTCGTCTTTCGACTCTGTATTTGTTTTATTGGGATCGTTCATATCCGTAGACATAGTAGTAGGTCCGTCCACACACTCTAACAAAGCTCTTTGTATCATAATCTCAATCTGTTCAAGCTGATGCTCGCACTTCATCATATCATGACATATCTCATCTAAATCATTCACGGATTTGCGGATAGATGGTGGGAGGTGGTCACCTATCCAAATGTAACGAATCAAACCTCGGAAGCCTCGATGCTTAGTGCAGAAAGTAGATACTGCACTTTTGTGGTATAATAGAAAGCTCGCCAGTAATACACCGGTAGTGATGGCAGCTGTTGTTTTTAATGAGGACGACATGATGGGTGATGGAGATTCGCAATTGAGATTGCGATTATTATTGCCCAACGAAAGTACTTATGCGGGAGCAAAAGCCGCAGAAAACACGCGCCCGACATAAAAAAGTTTGGGCGGCGAGGAGATAATATTTTACTTAAAAGGTATTTCAATGAGATTCAATTAACATCACCTTTAATGAAGTGAAGTAACTCTCGAGGGAGCGAGATGAGAGGGGAGATGCTGGTTGATGGATGCAGATGGATGCGACTATGGATGATTCATCATGTACAGACAACAACACCGAGCAAGCAAATGACACTTCCCTATCAACGCAAACAACTGAGCTGAGAAAAGTACTTAAAGATTGCAGCAATGGCATCGAAAGACTTCGCAAAGCACAAGATGATGGCATCGTTTCTTCCTTTGCAAATGATGGCGCTGTGCATCCGCTAATACATAGGGCAGTGGCTGCAGCTGACGCGCATAGGGAGCTTCGACAAAATGGAATAAATGATTTGCGCAGACGGCTTGTCATATCGTCAGAAGAGCGCAGCTTCCCAATAGATGTTTTACATATGAGCAGTTCAAATGCATTTCTTTTGGATGGTGGCGACGTTACAATTCAGACACATGAGTTCAAGCAACGATACTGTGCGAGGAATGTGCCGTGTATCATCCGAGGCCTGGATATGACAAATTTTGCTCATGTCTCATCTCAATGGAGATCAGAGGACAATGCCATCAACGTAGATTGGTTCAGAAACTGTTTAGGTGGTGATACCAAAGTTCCAGTGCGCGTTGATGCAACAAACGACCAAAATGGTAATCAGGATGATGGTTTGGATGCAGATGGCAGGGCTACAGAGTGTGAAACTGTTGAAATGAAACTCTGTGAATGGATTGAGTATTGCAAGCAAACAAATCAGTCAACACTGGTGTATCCCTGCGAATATAAAGGGCTTAAATCAATTGGATACTTAAAGGACTGGCATCTGCTACAGTTTCTGAAAAGCAAGCAACAGCAGCAGCAGCAGCAGCAGAGATACAACTCGCAACCACAATCAAACAATGATCTTTATTCGGTACCATCGATATTTGAACGAGATCTACTCAATAACTTTCTCACAAAATACACTGGAGGAGACTACAAGTTTGTGTACTGGGGACCTGCACAATCTCGAACGAACCTGCATTCAGATGTGCTCCATTCTTTTTCTTGGTCATATAATGTCGTTGGTAAGAAACGTTGGACTTTCCATGTGCCCAGCATCAAAAATGGCAGAGAATCACAATGCTTGGAGACATTCGAACTTATTCAAGAGACGGGCGATACAATCTTTGTACCTGCCATGTGGAAACATGAGGTTGTAAATTTGGTCGAGACACTTTCTATTAATCACAATTGGATTACAGCAGCAAACATTGATTGCACATATCAGTGTTTGCTTACAGAAATATCTTCTATTGAGAAAGAGATTCGAGACTGGGGCGTTCTATCAAATGACGATTGTGAAACCAGAGAGAATATGCTCCGAGGCTGTGTTGGTCTAGATGTAACAATGTTGGTTATGATGGCTTTGTGCGAGCTGATTGATTTGCTCAATGAGTTTCTGCGCGTTGAAGGAACGAGCAAAAGCGAGACGGCAGATATTAACAATGGCTACTTGATGGACCGTCTCTACAGCACTTTTTCCTTGTACAATTTGCTCAATAGCATCGTCTTGAATGAAGCAGAAGATGCCAATACAATGAAACGACTTGCAGCTACACTGCAGTCAGAAGAAATGGCCAATGACGTCAAATCCTATTCAGAGTTTTGTATAGGTATTTGCCGAACACTTGCCATGCATGCTAATATAAAAGAATAGTATACCGTTTATCTTGTCAAACAACTCTTCACTTAGGTTTGGCTTATGCTACAAGACTTTTACGATGCATATGCTTCCAATATTTTGTCTAGGGTGTCAGACATTGTTTTCAAGTCGGCCGAGAGTGGAATGGATGCCACAAAATCTACGTCAGAAGGAAAAATTGAGAATCCCAAGCATGTCAATAGCTCAATACTTCCAGCAACCGAAGTAATTTGATCAAACACCTTGTTGCTAAATCGGAATGACCTGAATCTATGGTTTGATGGGTCCTTTTGAACGTTTGTAATGTATTTCTTGGCTGTTGTGACAACGCTGGCGAATTTCGCAGCTTCGTTGTTGTTGAGTTGTAACATGGTATCGGCGGCATTTTTAATAGACAACGCTGCGGTTGCGAAAGAGTCATCATTGTTGCTACCTTCGAGTATTCCTTCTGTCAAAACGAACGATTGATGGGTGCTTCGCTTGATTGCTTCGGCCGCTGCCTCGTTCGGAGACATGCCAGTGGCTACAAGCTCAGTAAATAGTCTTTTTATTGCTTCAGCGGAATCTTCTGAATTGATTGTGGTTCTTTTTCTGATCAAGTACTCGTTTGCTTTAGAGTTCTCTCTGTTAGCATCACCGACGCTAAAATCTTTAGCGGCATTTTCTTCACAAGACAGAGCCAGAATATCAAGCATGGCTTTACTTTCTTCTGGGACTTGATCTAACCACGAATTGAACAGCCTCTCGATAGCTTGCTCTCCCATGTTACAGGCTTGGTGTACTTCTCGCCTGCTAACTTCGGGTGAAACAACGATCCGCCCAGATAGAGTATCAAGCACAACCAGGCTGGGAATGCCCTGAACTCCAAAGACTGATTTGAGCTGCTGAGCTAATCCCCGATTGGCGAACGGGACAGCTTTGAATGGCATGCCTCCATAGTACTGTTGGAATTCTGCTTCGTTTCGGTCCGAACTGACAAAGACAACCTCAAGTCCATGTGTAGGTGCAACTTCTTCTTTCAAGTGATTGTAGAATTCAATCAGCATAGGGGTGAATCCACGGCAAGGCCCGCACCAGTGTGCACTGGTTACCAATAGAAGGGAGATTGTGATGTGAGTGTAAACTAAGTTAGTATGACAATCACATGATCAAACAGATCTTACCTGAAATATAGCGCAACGAGTCGAGTATTTTCGATGGCATTAACAGCGTTGGTGACTGATGGAGGAGAAGTACCAGTCTTGGTCAAAATCTCTTCTCCCAATAGCCTCACAAAGTAGTCATCGGCCACTGGAATGTCGAATATGGCCGGATTGCTGGACTTTGAAGATGCCTTGTCAATGCCATTCGTAATCACATCATCGTCAGCAACCAATGCCTCTGGTAGATAATGATAGGTAGTCCAGTTTGCGTTGTTTGATCCAGTGTCAGCAGCAGATCCACCGGCACTCCTAATGGGAAATGATTTGTTTCCAATCAAATACACAGGTGTTTCTGGCCGAGTTGTCTGTGTCAAACGGGAAATCAAGATCGAAGTGAGTTCACATGAAGAAGATGTTGAATAGACCACGGCTGCTCTTACATATCCAACCACAGCAGATTTTGCATCATTATCCTGCTTCATAAAAGCTTCAAATGCAACCCTCTTCTGGTATTCACTTGCCCCCATTTGAGTCTTCAGGGGCATGACAGTCTCGGGTAACCGCGTTAAAACCACGGCAGGAGTAGTATTCCGTTCAGAGCGAAGTTTTGTCGCTAGAGATGATGAATTGTCAAGTTGAATTGTGACATTGACAGATTTTGTTACGTCGGTGGTATTGACACATGTAGACCACTTTGGATAGTAGCCAATTTGACCAATGAACATCAAAGGGTCTGGTGACGGCTTCGTGTCATTCACCAGTCCACCAACTCGCTGAAGATACTTTGCAGTTGTTTCATCGACATCAACACTGCTGATATTGCTAGCTATGGCAATGATTCTGCCATCGGGAACCGTATCGACAAATGCTCCAACAGAAGACCAGCAGGAGAAGGCTCTACACTGTAAAATACAGCCAGATAGCTCGTCAACCACAACTATAGATGTACCACTAGCCAGAATTGCTGCACAGGGCACACCATTGACAATAATGCATTCGTGGGAGGACATGGATGGATGCTGTACAAAAATGCTCAATACACCCGACCGATGAGGCGCGGGGTAAAAACTCTCCACAACAAACGAAGCCTCTTCGTTCGTTTCTTCTTTACTTTCATTGTCATCGCTTTTCTTCTGGTCACCCAATTCACCGCGTACAGACTTCCAAGCATAACTCCCCGAGATTCTACCCTCTTTATAATCATTGTCCCAAACACCACTCGATTGGACCAAACCAAAAAACTTGTCTTCGACTCTACTCCTCCTTTCTAATTCCTCCAGCCTACTCTTCGCTACATTGCTCATTTGCATTATAGTAGAATTCATTTGATAAAAGGCACGATCGGAGGTGGGTTCATCCGGCGAGTATTCGCGTCGACGAGTTTGAAAGTCGTCCGTGTGGAATTTACGCGTGTATCGTTTTGTAATGTCGGTGACGGAATCGTGAGTTGCTCCAATGACGTAGCTTAGTTTTTTGCCCCATCCCTTTGTAGAGTTTTGAGGAGGCAGTAGTTTTAGTATGGATCGAATGGTACATTCGTTAGTGTCGAGACAGCAGTGAATGTGACGGCTCATGACTAAGATACTGTGGACGTACCTGTTCATACATATTAGGCCGATCAATCAATCCTTCACAACTATCTGCATGTATCCATTTACCCATTCTAACACTCCAAACCTCCACCCAGACATGATCTGTCAAATCCAAGCAATATCTCGTATCAAACCCAACGGCACGGCAGTAGGTACCGAATAAGTTGGCATATTCGCCGCAGCGGCCTCGACGTGAAGAAAAGAGGGAGCGAGGCGAATTGAAGCGGGGGAATGTTGTGGGTGTTTGGCATTTCTGACACGTGTACACTGTAGGTAGAGTGTGGTGTTGTTAGTAAAAGATGAGCCGCAAGACAACTGATGGATAAAGTGTACAAAGGCATGATCAAGGAATCTAACAGCTACTCTTTCTCGTGAGACATTATAATGTCATGAGATGAGCAACAGGGATAGATACAAAATCTCAAGTCTAAATCAATCAGTAAAAGAGGTTCATGTCAAACAGCAGAGCAGCAGCAGCAGCTGTGTTTTGCAAATCTATCTCAATACTACCAAATCCATCATCATTGAGACAACACAAGAAAAGCTAGCGACAAAATCAAGAATCTCAACAGCTTTCTTGTCTCAAGTAATGACAAAGTCATTGGATCAACAAAAAAGAGATAAGACGAGACAAATAGTAACACCAACAGCAGCTGTGTATTGCAAATATCATACTATCCAATCCATCCAAACGGGACAACACAAGAAATCATACTCGGATCAAAACAAACATAAAACTCACTCTCAACCCTCCCAGCCCCACCTCCCTTCTCCTCTTCCGTAACAGGACCTCTCACACCCTCATTCTTCATCAACTTTCCATCTTCATTCCCGGTACAATTCGGATTGACACACGGAGGGGAATTGACCCACGTCATGACTTCTCTTTTAAAGTATAAAGTTAGTCGTTTGAGTAGGAGGTCGTCTCCTTCGTAGGAGGTATCATCCGGTCTTTGGAGGGAGGTGCGTAGTTGGAGCTTTGCTTCTTTGGTCTCATCATCCTCATTGGCAGCGGAATCAGCAGTAGTAGACAGAAAAGAGTCGCAGCGCTGCTTGATGGGATCACATCGCTCGGGCACCAAATCATCGAATGGGATGGAGGCGCGAATCTCGGTCAAGAGAGCTGGGTCGGATTCCCATTGTTTGGCTGTGCGGATGGCTGATTCTATGCGTGCATGGAGCGACATGTTATATCTGCCGTCAGCTTCAGCTGTTCGGCTATTTTAACCGGCCACCAGTTACCTGTCCATGTATTTGATACTTATTAGCAACATTATCATTGATGTTGATCTTTAAAGGTAATGTGAGCCAAATCCTCCCCCTTTTAGCCAGGTTTGCGCGTGATCACATCATGCTTTACCCTTTATCGATGCGTCTACTGCATAGACACATCGTTTTATAAATATCCGTCAGTATGGCTGGCTGGTGGCGAGGCCAAGCGTGATCAGTCAAAGCAGCAGACCGCGGCCCGTGGTGACAGCGACGAAGTGCTGGATCTCGTCTATTACTGTACTCGCGTGATGATACAACCCAGTTGCTAATGTCTTGATCGAAGCTTGATGCAGAAGCAAACACAAAACCCTACCGTATCCTCCTAAAAAGAAGGCATCCCTCCCCCCGTGGTCCGCCTAATAACCAGCCGAGTCCATCGCCTCCTCCATCTTGGAATCGCAGACGAGTGAGTTCCGATTTCGATTGCAGATGGCACCATTATGATTGAACTTGCAGCATCCACAGCAGCCTCCTATATTCCCTGAATCCAATCACTCAAAGCTAATACATGACCGTCCCGCTCATCAAAACAGGTGGGTCATCATTTGGTCATCATCCACACTCGTACTAGCATGTCTCCTCAACCTCTCACACAATCCGTTACGCAGTATCATCACAACTGATCCATTCTCCATGGCAAATGTATCAGAAAAGCTCAAACCAGAATTGGCGTTGGTATTATGAATGCACTGACAGTGGTACCATTCATCATGGTGCACATGGGCTAAATCTCGGGTGTTGTGGGAAAATGGCAAGACTCTAGGCGGTGAGCATTTTCATGCGGCTTCTTAAGTCAGACGAGTGGCGGCCCCATAATAAAATGTTATGGCTAATACGGAGGCGATAGAGAAGAGAACTTTGCAAGCTTGGGATATGGTGAAACCAGACAATCACAAAAGTTGAGTAGGAAAGATTCGCAAGCAGAAAAGGAACTGCTCCAATCATTGCTGAAGAAGAACTCGAAACGTTAGATCTAGACATGTTTTCGATTCCATTGCATCTATTACTTTGAATGTTATGCAGTGGTATTGTGGGTGACTGGTAAAAGGTTAGGATTGGATTAATTTCCCTTTCTAATTTCTAAAAAACATGTTACCCTACTCTTTACATGAACATGTTGCATGTAGATGCACAAAATGGTCCTTGCATAGCTGAATCTGGCTGATCCGAAAACGAGCAATTAGAATTCAAAAAAATATCACTCGCCGCGTCATAGGGGAATTTATCAGCCCAAGAACAGAGGTTCTGATTGAAGCTTGATGCAGAATCAAACATCCGAACCATATTAGTGACTGATGACACGTCCCAGTTGCCAATGTATTGATTGAAGCTTGATGCAGCATAAAACATCCCGTGCATACTCGTGACTGATGACACGTCCCAGTTGCCAATGTATTGATCGAAGCTTGAAGCAAAATAAAACATCCAACTCATACCAGTTGCAGATGAAACGTTCCAGTTGCCAATGTCTTGATTGAAGTTTGATGCAGAATTAAACATCCCGTGCATACTCGTGACTGATGAAACATCCCAGTTGCCAATTTCTTGATTGAAGCTTGATGCATAATAAAACATCCCAGCCATATCAGTTACTGACGATACAGTCCAGTTGCCAACGTCTTGATTAAAGCTTGATGCAGAATCAAACATATAACTCATATGAGTGACAGACGACACATTCCAGTTGCCAATGTCTTGATCAAAGCTTGATGCATAACCAAACATATAACTCATATCAGTGACTGATGACACGTCCCAGTTGCCAATGTCTTGATTGAAGCTTGATGCATAGAAAAACATCGCGTAAATACTCGTGACTGATGATGTATCCCAGTTGCTAATGTCTTGATTGAAGCTTGTTGCAAAATAAAACATATAACTCGTGTCAGTGACTAATGACACATTCCAATTACCAATAGATTGATTGAAATTTGATGCATCAGCAAACATCCCAGCCATAATAGTGACTGATGACACGTCCCAGTTGCCAATGTCTTGATTGAAGCTTGATGCATAACCAAACATATAACTCATATCATTGACTGATGACACGTTCCAGTTGCTAATGTCTTGATTAAAGCTTGTTGCAAAATTAAACATCCCACTCATATCAGTGACTGATGAAACGTTCCAGTTGCCAATGTCTTGATTGAAGTTTGGTGCAGAATCAAACATATAACTCATATCATTGACTGATGATACATCCCAGTTGCTAATGTCTTGATCGAAGCTTGATGCAGAAGCAAACATGCTACTCATATCAGTTACTGACAATACAGCCCAGCTGCCAATGTCTTGATTGAAGCTTGATGCACCATAAAACATCCAACTCATATCAGTGACTGGCGACACATCCCAAGTACTGATGTTTCCGTTGAACACGGCAGCACCCTGGAACATATACGCCATATTTTCAACTCTTGATACATCCCATCCTGATAGATCTTCGTTAAACGTTTCTTTCCATTGGAATAGTCCTGACATATCTGTAACGCCAGAGACGCACCAAATACCAATAGGATACCCATATGTGCTACCAGCTTCGCAGGAG